>OMMV01164395.1:0-11517 GCA_900302635.1 Chatrabus melanurus
GAATCAGGACACCTGGGGCGGTACACACCTGGCGCTCGTGTATGCTGCCTATTTAAGGAGGGGCAGTATCTCAGTTCAGCGCCAGACGATTTCGTTCACTCATTGTGGTAACGTTGGCCTACGAGTATCTCTGCGCCTTCCTTGTTCCGTCACGAATTATCTACGTCCACGTTGGAGTTTTTTTCTGTCTCAGATCTGTCGCTGGATAGAATTTGTTTTTTCCTTTCTCTGCAGTCTGTAGCCGCCTCAGGGGATCCTGGTCTGCCTGCGCCTGTCCCCAGCCATCTCGTTTGTCACCTGTGGTCGTCCCTCCTTGACTGCCAGTTTTTTCAGTCCACTTATTTGAGTTGTTTGTTAAAAATAAATCTGTTTTCGTTTTTCACTAACTGGTCTCTGAGCATTTGGGTTCTCTCTGGTTCCCGGTTGTCGACCACAACAGATCTTCTTGCTTTTGAGAGGGAAAATCATGGCCTCCCATGATCAACTCCACTTTAGGGATAAAGCATCTTACAAGATGTATGAATTTCTTACTTTGGACGTTGTGATCTTCTCTACATCCAGGGCATAGTCCAACAGCTGGGATGAAGGGAAATGCTGCTTCACAAAATCCTTCAAGATCTGGACTCTCATGTCTGGATTATTAATCTGACAACACACACAGATGGTCACAATTTATTTGAAACGTCATTCACCATTCAATCTCAATTTGTCCAGTAAGATACATCTTTCTAAAACTGTTAATTTGAGTACCTATCCTGAGTACCTAGGTTTCCTGTATTCTATATGAATAGTTTCTGTATTACGAGTGCTTTGTGAGTTGGAGGGCATTCTGCTGTTGACTAAAACAAATACATACAAACCAAGAAGCATTGTACTCACCGACTTGACTCTGTGTCCAATGCCCATGATTAGCTTTCCATCTTTCTTCATCTTGTTGACAAATTCCATGGGCAGCATGCCGCTGTCAAATGCCTTGCTGAATTGTTTTGCTGCTGCATCTAGAGCACCTCCAAAGCGGTCACCCTGAAAAATTACAAAAATGTGGAAGACTTCAATTGGCTTATAGAGGAGCTTAAGTGAGCGATGTGTGCTGATAATTCCACATGTAAATCTATTACGCCTATGGAGCAGTGACATACAATGGTGAGAAGGCCCGAGGTGAGGCTAGAGATGAGATCTTTGCCAGCCCGGGCGCAGACAATGGTGTTGTGGGCACCGGAAACAGCAGGGCCATGATCAGCAGTCACCATCAGGCACATCTCAATGAACTGGCAGGCATACCTGGGCAACCTGCATCCCAAGAAGAAAAGTCACATAATAATTTTATGTCTTGAGTATTTCCTAAGAGGTTATTATCAATTGTGGGTTAAAGGGACTGACCTCCTCTGGAACCAGAGCAGTCCCAGAGTTCCTCCTAAGCCTATTTCAGACTTGAAGACCTCAGTGATGGGCATGCCTGCATAGATGAGCTCTTGACCCCTTTCATCACAGATACTGGTCATGAACGAAGCTGGTTTGCGGATCATACCCAACTCCTACAGAGTAACCAGACACCAGCAAGAAAGAAAAAAATAAATAAAAAATCTCATTGTATGTACGGGCTGTGTGTCATCTGTTTCAATTGAGCCCAAAATTATTTCAAGTACCATACATTTTGATGTTTGACTACAATATACAGCATACAATTAGCATACATTACATTTTTGATTCATTTTTTAAAATTAACTAACTGGTTGATACTTGAAATGCTCTTGGGATTGGTAATGGCAAGATTAGCAAACAAATAATTTTAAAGTTTTAGTGCAATGAAAAGTATGGCATGATACAACGTTTCTTAGTGGAGCATTCATGTGCTGTGGTGAAGAACTGACAAAAGAGATTCACATTCAACTGTAATGCACAAAGAGAAAAAAAATAGTTATGTAAAATGGATTCAATTTTTCTAAAGAATTTGCTTTTGATGACATAGGAGGCACAAAAATAATTATGGCTAACAAAAGTTATTATAATAATTATTAATAACATCATCTAATTCACACAATACCAGAACACAGAGTAGCATTTTCAGTAAGATGAAAAAATTATGGCATTCTAGCTGTAATACTGTACATACTACATGAAACCTAGTCAGCCCCAAGCTTTATATTTTTTGTATGTTTGTATAGTTGCTCATGATATTATGGATCTTTTCCAAATAGCTGCACAAATGTGGAAAAGTTTGAAAATTTTCAGCCGAGGTGTATGTAAACCTAGGTCATCACCTGTACCTATTCTGCCAACTGAGCCACTGTGGGGCTATGTAGAAGAAAAAGTACATATCTGCCAGTAAATATATTGTAGTTCCAGGAGAAAAACCTGCAAATTTAACAAGACTATGCATTTATAGTCATTCATGAGGGTTAAAAAGTGAAACAAAATCTTAAGGTGGTGTATCACCTTCACTGTTTATCAAGATTAAGAGATTTCGTAAAGTAACATGTTAGGTCAGGTATAGGAGCAGGTGCTGGTGCCACATGTTGCTGCATCCTCCACACTATGGAAACGCCTTGGGTCCTGGATGGCAACCACCTAGGTGGACAACCAGTCCCATCCCCACCTCACAAAAGTAACCATATATCTATCGCAGCCAGGCGAAACATGGCCATCCCCTTGGCCTTCTCCAGCCGATGGGGTCTTCAACACAGACAAATGGCCAAAATGTTGCCGCTGATGTTCCCTCACAATGCAAGTGATACTCAGCATCTTAGTCTCCCTAAGTAACTGTTCATTTGACAAAGTCATTCCAGAGGTACCCAAGGTTCTTTTGAAGAGATCTAGTACCAAAGACAACCAGTCATCACCTTAGGTCACTGGTTAGCATCCAGATCTCAACCATACATGAAGACAGGAAGCACCAGGACCCTAAAGACTTGGACATCCTCATCCTGCAAAGACATCAGGATCTCCAAACACCTCTGTCCAGTGACCTCATGACTCCATAAGCTCTTCCCAGGTGTCTCCCAATCTCAAACATGAATGTCACTGCCGAGATAAGTGACAGTCTCTCCAAGTTCGACACTTTCACTGCATACAAATACACTTCTGATGGCTGAGTCTAATGAAAGCCTGCTTCTTAATCTTGTTCCAGGATATTTGCAAACCCATACACTCTGATTCCTCACTCAGCTTCTCAAGTGCAGCAATCAGGGTATCTGTTGATTCTACAAAGATCACAGCATCATCTTCAAAGTCAAGGTCAGTAACCCTTTCCTTGCCAACAACGGCACCTAAGCTGCTGGATTTCACAACTTTCCCCAACGCCCAGCCAATGCAAGCATTGAACAGTGTGGGAGCAAAAACATATCCCTGACAAACACCAGTATTCACTGGGAAAAAAAATTCAGAGATTCTGCCCCCACTCCGCGTAGCACACACACACAGTACCTGTGTGTAGGCTGGCTATGATGTCTAGCAACTTCTAAAATAACAGTAAATGAAAAATGTAGCTTTGCTTTGGGAATTTGTTGCCAGTAACACAACGTAATGATAATTGTTTATATTGGGCTCCAACATTAACATGGCCAGCATGGTCTTTCAGTGCATGTTGCCTTGAAGGATGTCAGCAATAAAGTCTTGCCTGATGATTACAGGGAGTATAATTAAGAATTGTGAATTAAGAGGCAAATTTATTGGTTCCCATACATCTTATTGGTTTACTCACTCTTGCCCAGGAGTAATCCATTGGCACAGTGGGAGGAGGCACTTCCATGGCTGGCTGGATAACTCCTTTGGAAATAAGATCATCGTACACAGATCTGCACAAATGGAGGAGACACCACATTTAAGATTAAAGCAATAATTATTACAAAAGGAATAAAAAGATGAGTTAGCATAATTAACATGACTATGTGTACTTACTTGATTACATCTCCCAGTTCATCAAAGCTCTTGGGTATAAAAGCGCCAGCCTCCTTCAAAGCTTTGTTTTTAGCCACTGCTGTCTCAGAGGCCTGGTTGGCACAAGCACCAGCATGGCCAAACTGGACCTGATGGACAAAAAGATGCAGCATCAGTCAAAAATAATAATGATTTTTTTTAAAAATTAGGCAATTACATTTTCCATATCATGCCTTTTTTCCTAATCCCTCCCTCACCTCTGATGAGAACATGGTGGCACAGGTGCCAATACACCAACACACCACCGGTTTTGTGATCCTGCCCTGTTTAATAGCCTGGCAGATCTTGTATTCCTCTGTGCCTCCAATCTGTACGGGACAGACAGAAACATATGCAGGTCAGGTAGAAACACATTAAATATTTAAACTTGTAGACACCCATGTGGTTTGGTTTATTTCTCACCTCTCCCAGTACAACAATCATTTTTACACCAGGAGTGTCTTGGTAGCGTAGCACGTGGTCAGTAAACACAGACCCGGGATATCTGGAAAAAAGATTCCAGAATTAGACAAAAAAAAGAAAAAAGAAAAAAAAAAAAAGTATAAAATAGTAATAAAACCCAAATGCTCGACAGACAAAAGACTTACATACCTGTCTCCACCTATCGCCACACCCTCAAAAACACCATCGGTGGTACGGGAGATGATGTTGTTGAGTTCATTGGACATGCCACCAGAACGGGACACATACGCCACGCTTCCTGGACGATAGAGCTTGGAGGCAAGGATGTTATCCAACATACCGCCTGTGTTCCCGATCTTAAAACAGCCTGGTTTGATTCCACCAACCTGGACAATAAAACAAACATAAAATTTTTTTTCCTCTTTTAGCCATACAGCAGTGCACAGACTGAGATGATGTGCATTCTCTTGAGAAATGAAGTAAGACTAACAGTAGCCGGTCCAATGATTGTGATCCCTTTCTCATCTGCTGCCTTGATGATCTTCCTGGTATGGGCTTCAGGGATTCCCTCAGCAATAATGGCAATGGTGTGAATCTGAAAATGGTTCAATAGAAAGACTCAACTTTACAACCCATTTTTCTCACTTTTACAACGTTTAATACTTTGTAGATAGAGACGGGGGGCATTTACTTGTGGATACTGCATGGTCTCCATGCTGCTGTCAAAGGCCGATCGCAAAGAGGCGAAGCTGATGAGCACGTCTACATCTGGGTGCTTCTTCATGGCATCACCCATGTTCTTATACACGGGGATCAGGATCTCCTTATGGCCCCAGTAGAACTTCTGCTTGTGGTCTCCACTGGGAAGAAGGAGACGAAGGGTCTTTATTGTCATTGTACATACAACGAAATTTGTCCTCTGCATTTAACCCATCCTAATTAGTTAGACTCAATCCAACCACTAGGAGCAATGGGCAGCCACATTCCGGCGCCCGGGGACCAACTCCAGATGTAGAGACGCTGCCTTGGTCAAGGGCAGAGAAAGGAGCAGAAGGCAGCCATGTAGAAAAGCAGTTCTTCAACAGTTGTAAAAGAAACTCACAAAGCCTAAATATGATTACACCATTTGCTGACAGCAAGCAAATCACATCAAACTATAGTGGAACAACAAAGGACACTTACGTAAATGGATAAACCATGGCTGCAACAGATGGTTCATCTCTGGAGCAGACATAATCAAAGTCCAGCATGCCCTGCACTGCTCGCGTCTGCATACCCCACACTATGGATTTGGTGTGTTTACTGAACAGGGTTGTTGCCTTGGCTACAAGGAAATGAAAGATGTCAGATACAGTAGATATTGATGCCACTAAGAGTGATATAATCTGTTTAACTACTTCTATACATTAAAAAAAGTTAAACCATGTAGAACCAAGAAACTATAAGGCTACCTGAGTTCATTCGCTGCATAACCATGACATACACATGAACAGAAGGGACACTTGGCACTAACAATCGGTAAGTTTAGAGGAGCTTTCAGCAGAATGTCAAAGAAAACCAAGCAGACAGAAAATACAAAACCAGGTAATACTTCACAGGTGTGGGATTGCAATACAGCAGCCCACTATTGGGATTAAAAAAAAAAAAAACACCAAAAAAAACCTCAAGAAATACCACTTACTGTCCAAAGAGGGCGCTACAATACATGGTCACAGGATTTGATCTGTAATGCTACTAAGCAACAGAGGTCTCTTGTATGGTAAATGTTCAAAAGCCGCAGTATTCACATTTCACAGTGCAACATTTTCCAAAGCTGTGGTGTGTCTGTGTGTTATCACCAATAGGAGAACCCGCTTTGGCTTTCTCAGCTGGTGAGCCGCCAGCTCTCGCTCGGTTTTCAGAGAAAGAAGCAGTTCTGCTTGATGCAGGCGTCTGGAAATTACAGACAAATGAAGGGGATTCATTGTTATTTTGCTTTCTCCATTAACAACTGAGCCACACTGACAGGATATGAACTTGCCAAACAGTTTTAATTCCTCGTACTGGTAACAGCGTAGGGCTTCGACAGCAAAAATGTAGATGAGTGGGTGAGTGAGTTAGTCTATCCCAGCCAGCTTGTGGAGACAATAACTCAAAAACAATAAATGGCATCATCTTGTTACTTATCAAATTAAAAGGACATATGAGGACAATGCCTGTATTTGATGAACTTTGATGCACCAGATCACTCGAAAGAGCAACTTTGTTTTGCCTACGTAATATCCCATAGGCATGTCTGCCACCTGCTGGACGGTTCGTGGAGTTGTCCGCCTTCACATGCGCATCAGTTAACAAGTTATGTATGGTTAGTTAATCCTGGATAAATTATGGAAAATTACAAACAGCCATGGTTGGACTCACATGTAGCGGGTCTGCTTCCTGAACATGTTGTGCGCTTGTTGCTCCGTTCAGCTAACAACCGCAGTAAGACACATTATGCCCGCTACGTGCGCGAATACTATACAAATCATACAAGAGAATGGGACACTAAAACTGGAATTAAACAATAAATGGAATGTGTGGCTGGGGATGGTGCCAAAACTTTTCATTGGTAGTGTGATGGGTAACTTGAAACACTGCTGTGGAATATTTCACAACCTATTTTGAACATTGTTCCGGAGTCCACATCAAAAAGCAGGAACTGTGCTAAATGGGGCCTCAATACATCACCAAGTGATTCAAAACAAATGCTTCAAAATGTTCCGGTTGATTTGGTGTTGAGACATATTAAAACAAGTCAATGAACTAGTATCACTCTGTTTTTGAATATCATATTTAAAGGCTACAGCCAGTGCAGGGTATGTACGTGCACTACCATATATATATATATATAGCGTGTTACATTTTATAAGCAACACAACAGACAAGGTTGGAACCAAATATTCACGTTATTTCATAAGACATCACCTGCAAGTGGCTGACTTTCTGCTATCAGTTACACAAGTAGAGATTTGTGTTGGATGAGAAAACTGATTTTAATGGTTTTTGATGGACAGTGGAACCACACATTTAATTCTAAAACTATTTGTAGACACGTACCTTAATTTTACAAAAAATGTTTTTTAAATGCTAATGTCTTTATTACCTTTGCAAAGGAGGTTTTGGTTTTATACATGTCTGATGTTCAGTTTATTTGTTACTGATCAGAATTACTCAAATATAATGAACCAGTTCCCACAATACTTGCTGAAAAGGTTGACTGTAACCTGTAAGAGAAACCATTCCTTTTATTCTGTCTCCAAATATTTCCTTTCATCTTTCTTCAGTTCCGTTAAGATTGTAAGCCAGGTTTTCCTTTCATCTCATTCTACAGCACTCTTGCCTTATGACCTCACAAAAGTTTGATGGGTTAAGTTTGTTAGAGGAGGTAATAATTATCCTGAAATTACCCTGAGTGCACCTTGTCGTTTTTAAATTGTCACACTGGACATCTCAATACAATCTATTTGAAATGTGGTGAAAAAAATGAAAGGATAAAAGACAAAGATAAATGGCATTTGTTACTTCTTTTTTTTTTTTTTAAACATTACAAGATACTGCAGGATGTTTATAAAACTTGGTGAAGCAGCTGAGCTGAATAGGTACTGAGAAAGGAGGCGGAGCTAGCCCTTTCCAGGTGAAGGTAGCCAATTGTCTACAGTTGCGGCAGCGCAAACCTGTGCCCATGTGGGTCAATGTTAAATTAATTATGTGCCATTTAGGCTGGTGGAAGATGGGTGTGTGGCAGATGCCTCACAAGCTGGAAAACATAATGATCCAAACACACCACAACCTGAAGTCCAGCAGGAAGAGAGCAACCAGACGCAGCTGGAAAGAGTAGCTGCTGGTGTGAAATGGATGGATGGCTGAACCAAGAGCAAGAGAGAGAACGAGAGCGAAACTGGCTAAAGAAATGTCTATCATGTTGGAAAGGTTGTCTGATCCTGGGTATCAGTGTCAACTCCTTGTTCCGTTTGTTTCTGGTCATCAAAACAGTCAGCTTAAAAAAAAACAAAAAAACAACTCAAAATGTCTGTAGTCCTTTTCCTCATCACTTCTTGGGAAAATCTGAAGATTTACAGCCAGAAAACTCCTCAGAGTATGTCGTGATCCTATGTCACTACACAAGTGATGAGCATGCGCAGAACACTCTAATTTGCTGCTTACATGGCTAATAGGCACCAATATCTTCCTATCTAATGGATTATAAGAGCACTGACCAACCCTTGTCCAAACAGTTTTCTGATCAGATCCATTTCATTCTGATCGGAGAGTTTATATGAGACATTTCCATTCAGATTCTCAATCATTCTGATTAATAACGTATTATTAGGGTTCATGTAAATGCAGCTGGTGGTGTGCTTTAATTCAATCATGTGTCCACCTCCACCTGTGAATGAACTTTATAGGAACGATTACATTTTAAGACGACTTCACATAAGTAGATTTAGTCAGAATGTTTTAAAATTATTTTTGATTTTGCCAAAAGACAAAGGTTATGTGATCACCCTGACTATCTATACCATAACACAAAAAGTGGCTGATGTATTCGAGAAGAGTTTATGCAGAGATGGTACTTTGATTAGGAAAGAGTTTATTACATGTTCAAGAAGTTCCTGAGCCTAGACAAAATCTTTTATCTCTTCCTCTTCATTTAAAAGCTTTTAAGAACTAGCCTTATGACATCACAAACACCTATACCTATGTTTGTGACAATGAATTCTGGCTTTAATTTCAACCGTCCTTATGATGAAACAAAGTTAAAGGTAATAATAAACCTACTCTATCAGTTGCCATTGAATTTTGCCCTCTGAGTGTATATTCTAATTTAACACTGCAAGATATGACCACATTTTAACACAACCTCATGAAAATGGTTAGTTTAACCTAGAAAGTAAGTACAACCCCAAATCAAAAAATGTTGGGACGATACAGGAAAATAAAAAATGAAAATAAAGATGGATATAGAGTTAACTGAATACAAAAACTAACTGAACATAAAGTATATTTAAGTAAATATGGAGCAAATATGGAACATTAACTGAACATAACGCCAAAAGGTTATGACAATAACTGAAAAACTGTTTAAATCACAGGTTAAGCGAATTCAATCTAAAAACAACATGAACTTCTTGTACAATATGCACACGTACTTCTACAGCGTTACAAACAGCCATGTCAGTAGGTGCACATACTAGCATGTACTTTGCTGAAAGCCTACACACTGCACATTTTTAATGGATGTCTCCAGGCAGTCGTAGTGTGCAACTGTGGACTCAAGACTATTTGAGTAAAAGCACCACACAACACTATTATTCTCTACACAAAATGCCACTGGGGTCTGATAACGCATCTTCATGGCCTGGCTCACGAAAAGGGCGAGATGTTAACGACTGAAACTGGGGCTATGGCTCGTCACTAAACTACACTACACAGCAAGGCAGCATGACATAACAGCCCATTTGTCTGTGTAAGGCCAGTCGGTGTCATACCAGTGTACTGCTGCTGGAGTTGAGGAGGAAATTGGCAGTATGGGCCGCAACAGGAGGCTGGTTGGGGATTGGTCGGTGTCCCAGGGCCATGCCAACAATAGCAGTCATGTGAGTTTCTGTGCCGAAAACATGAATTGGAATCCCAGTGGTCTTGCCTAAGGAAAGCAGGAGAAACAAATTAAGTGTGACGTATGACTATCTAGCTCAAGAAAAATACTTTCACACTTGAGGTAGTAGCAAAAAACTGGTGTTAAGGCAAAAGTGCACAACATATTCTAAGTACTTACCAACTTCTCCCATCACTCTAAGACCTTCCTGGTAGTTGGGGCCTCCACGGCGGACAAAAATAGAGACCTCATGCTCTTTCAGAGGCTCTTGGTAGTCTCTGATGGCTCTAACAATTCCCTAGCAAGATGACAGTTACACTCAGTGATGAAAGCCTTTTGAAAATTAGTGGATGTGGAACATTCCCACTATTTATACCAGACATTGTTACATCCACATAGTGCGTTTATCTACTGATGGGCCACAATGAAGAAACTGCGAACCACAGTCAGCGTGATCACATATGCAACGCCAACCACAGTTAACAGTAACAGGGTCATCTGCAGTTAGTGTGATCGCATATACTAACAGTCAGGCGGCACAGCCAAACAAATGTTCATTTTGTGATAAAAGCTTGAATTTCTACCAGAGTTAGTACATACAATAAGGTTTATTTTTCAGATGTGGAGGCAAGTTGGATTTGACCTATGAGTACCATGAGAGGTCAATGAAGGATAACACAGGGGTCAAAATTTAAAAATCCTCCAATCATATACCATATTATTTGCCTGATCATAAAGATTCCAAAAAGGTATAGTTTAGACTATCTATGACTGAATGTTATAGAGTTATGGGGTAACTCCATAACACTGGAATGCCAGACCATCACAGGTTACTAGGTCATAGTATCCAATGGATGTTGACCTTATTTGACCTTTACTTTGGAAACCAAGCATTCAACACAGTCAAACCCATTCCATTTATTAATCCTATTAGCTCAACCAATAATTTGCATCATTTTTTTACCAAAATTAGAGCAACTTTACCGTTTGATCCCTGTACATCACCATTTTTGCTGTTCTTACCACATAACTCCATAACAATTAGTCATAGATAGTCCAACCTATACCTTTATGATCAGGCAAATATGGTATGCTTTTCAATATGACTGGAGGATTTTTAAATTTCAACCCCTGTGTAATCCTTCATTGACCCCTCGTGGTCCTCAGAGGTCAAATCCAACTTGCCTCCACATCTGACAAATAAACCTTATTGTATGTACTAAATGTGGTAGAAATTTAATGGTTTTATCACAAACTGAACAATTGTCTTGAAATTTTGAGCTATGCAGCCTGACTAACACCAACTTTGGTTAGCGTTTTCTTAATACGATTTGTCCAAAGTCAAACACGCCATGTCAGCGTAACAATGTCCAGGATGAAAACTGTATGCTTTACATCTGGAAATCAATGATATTCCAGACATCTTTCATCAATGGTTACAGAACAATAATGCCTGAGGAATAGTGAGGCTACTATATTAAGAAGTTATGAAATACCTTAAATGTTGCTGCAACATTTGTGAAGTTTGCAATGCTTCCCCCGATGATCAAAACCTTCCCTGG
>OMMV01164502.1:0-12803 GCA_900302635.1 Chatrabus melanurus
GTGTGACAACCAGGGTTGCAAAATTCTGGGCATTTTCAAAGTTTGAAACTTTCCATGGGAATTAACGGAATATATGAGAATTAACGGGAATACATTGTAAATTTGCAAAACTGCAGGTTAGCCTGCAACAGAGAACTTAAATGTAGCTGGAAAAAACCCATCTTGCAGCAGAATCTTGGTTAAAACAACCAGATTTCATGCAAATTCAGTTGAATTTCTGCCCTGCACTGTGCATTCCTCAATCATGTGCACAGGTAATTTCTAGAATGCTGCACACTACAGCAGGACTATCGAAGCCACACTACTGGCTAAATCGATTAAAGTTTTCCTCACAAATAAATCAAAGTAAAAAATATCATTTTTTTAAATTTGTATTCGAAATGTTTGCACACATGTCGCTTATGACAAAACAAAATGCTTATATTTATGTTTGTATATGATAGTTTGTATAAATTACCCCAAATTTCTAGTTAATGTCTGTCAATTCCCATTATTTTCTGTAAATTCCCATATATTCCTGTTAATTCCCATTGAAAGTTTCCAACTTGGAATTAGCAAATTGTTCAAAAAATGCTCAAAATTTCCTAAATTCCCAAACTTAACTTCCCATTGAAAGTTTCTGGAAAGTTTCCGGAAATTTCCCACCCTTTTGCAACCCTAGTGACAACATAACCTCCTTAGTGGAGGTAATAATTTCGACACAATGTCAACATGCCGATGGTTTGTTCTGACAGAGCTTCTCCGATGCATTTCATATTGTGCAACAAACAATTTGCAAAGCACTGGTTTTTTTTGTCACACTTGCTTTCATAGCAATAAAAGTGTATTGATGCAAAATAGACAGAGGCATTTCTCCCGGCCAGCTAAACACTAGTGTTGAAAGGATAGCAAGCACAGATTGTGTCTCGCCCACTGTGACAGGCTGTGCAGCTGAGAATTGCACCATGTCTAGTGAAAGGATACAGGTAGCTGAATGGGAGAGGGTGAGTGGAGACGTGTGGGCTGTGGCAACGCCAGTCAGCCAAATCTGCCTTCAGCTCAGCGTCAAAAAAACAGCCAGTCAGCTGTGTACACCTTGATATTGCGTGCTCGTGTGTTTGTGTGCAGTTCTGTAGCCCCACCAGGAGGGAGCACGCAACCGTGTCTGCCAGTCAATGGAGCCTAATTCGCCGCAGGTAGCAACCAGTCTCAAAGGTGATTTTCCTGCAGCTCAGATGTGCTGAAGCCTCTCATCCACACTGTGAGGCCGGTGGTGAAAGTGGTGGTGATGGGGTGCGTGCGCACCAGTCAGGCCCATTATTCGGTGGAAGTAATGGATACGGAGGTGCTGCTGCCTGAGGTCAGGCTGCCATTCCCTCAAATCCACCAGACGACAAGAAGTGTCGTCTTGTTATCCAACTTTTACTGTGATTTTTTCTTTCTGTCGTCGCCCTCCATGTGCGCTCACCCCCCCGTTTCCTTTGACTCTGTGTCGCTCGTATTCTTCGATCGCTTTCACCGGCGCCCGCACCGCTGTGAGCTCCCGAGCTGAGCTCAAGCAGTGTAACAGCACCTCTTCACATTCTCTGCATGCTCTGCAAGCAGCCTAATGGAGGAAATCAAAGTACTCAAATGCGATTAGATTCAGTATGCACACTGCAAACCAATCAGAATTCTTCCATTGATATACTTTATCCTTTTCGATTGAAACGTTTGTGTTGGGTCCTTGTGTTCCACTTGTAAATATAATTAAATTGCTTTGAAATGCGATTACAGTGCCACTCACACTGCTGTGGCAAAGCCATGGACTTTATATAAACTGGACAAACCCTCAGTGATGTCACCCACAGGTTTTCTGAAGAGTGGGCTTAAAGCTGAAATGGGGCGGCTCGAAATGTCGCCATCTTGGCAGTGCATGACTCCGCCTAACTCCGAGGCAGGAGGTGGAGCATGGGCAAGACCGATGTGACCTGGGCAGGACAAATGAAGCCCAAACACACCCCCATGTTGTAGTTACCAAGCAAGATAAGGCTAACTTTGGTGCAGGTGTTTGATGAACATATTTGCAGACTGGGCGGTGGTTTTCATAACGGGCGGCTTGGGTTCAGGTTTTCAAAACTGTATTGCCTCAAATGCCGCATATTGCTTCAATGCAGTAATCATGGCACCGTCAATGTAGCATAACGTCACCAAGCTACCGATAATTGCTAATTAGTGTTAAATGCACACGCATACAAATGAAATAATGCTGAACTTTCACTCAAGGGAAATATTGGCGCACGGACTTCTTAGATGGTCCGTTAGTACAATTAAATGCACAGCAGGCCATGTTGTCTCAGAAATTTGTAATAAATGCTCAGAAAGGACAAACACGATTGAGTCTACAGCAGTTGGCAGCCACTGTGAGCGAGGCCCTCAACCCGGCACACTAGTGAACATGTCCCTAATTATTCAATACTTTTTGGCTCAAAATATCTTAAATTGCTGAGTTATATAAACTTATAAACCATGAAGAGGGAAACTAGCTATAGAGACCTAAACTGTCTCTCTACGAGGCTGTAAACATGTTCATTTCTGCTGTAAAGTTAGACATTTTACCATGGCCTCTATGTGGAGTGACTTGCTTTGTAGCCCACCTCCAGTGGCTATTCAAGGAACTGCAAGATTTGCAACTTCCGCGTTGGCTTCATTTTTCAGCACTGGGGGTTGCCACTCGGGCGTATCACATGAAAAATGTTCAATGTAAAGACTGCACTATTTTCTTCTTTCCCGGGACAGAAACATATTGTTTTTGCCTCAGGCATTACATGAGTTACTGCACACCTGCTTTATCCGAGTTGTAGAGGGGGGGGACTGTAAAATGAATGTTTAGGCAGCATGACTGCACATACAGCTTCTATGTTGTTCCAGTGAAATTTAATCAGTCATGTCACAAAATCTCCCAGGCAAGAATGATTGCCAGGCGCGAGGATGTTACTGTAATTATTGTCTTGTTCGCTGCAGAATGAGTGCCTTGGATAAGACAACGGGAAGGAAAATGTGCTTGTTGCACAAAGCACTTAGCAGCAATTTACACAACAGGATACTTGGATGTATAAGCGTTATAGCGTTGAAATTGTTTAGAAGTGCTACATACAGGGGGGACACCATTAAGGTTTAGTGGGACACAGGGACCTCTGCCCACAAGAAAGTTGAGACACAATACTTGCTAAGTTACACTGGATAAACTCCACAGTCTGCTCTACAGGACGCCATGTAACAGTGAATTTCCCGCTGTCCCCCACAGGTTAAAAAAAGGGTGCTCAGAACTCTATATTTTTCCATCTAGCCTGTATGCGCTTACCTCAAGATAGTATAGATTACACAGCTTTGTGATTAAATTTAACTATAAGATGTGATGAAGCAGGAGGGTTACAATTCTTAAAGCAAGAAAGTTATGGTTTTCTTTGTGACATTGTAAGGCAAGAAGCTAAGTTTTTAATTATGAAATCATAAAATCATATTACAGGTTTTTCCTTTGTAACCTTCCTAAGGCAATAATGTTAGATTTTTTTTATGGCATGTAAGTAAAAAATATTGGAGTTTTATTAAAATGGCGGGGTGGGGGGGAATCATAGAGCCCTTGGTTCCAGATCCAGACAGAAATTTACTGGATTGTTCCTTGGCCTATGGCTCATGCCGCCACCAAATTTCATGAAGATTGTTTTGTAACTTTTTGAGGTACCTTGCTAACCAACAAAAAATGCCAGAGTGTCCGTGGCAGAGATAATACTGTCAGGTACACAAGTATTTGGCCGGTGACACAATTTTTGCAATTTTGCTTCTTTACACCACCACAATGGAGTTGAAATGAAACAATCAACATGTGCTTGTAGTATAGACCTTCAGCTTTAATTGAAAGGGTTTAACAAAAATATCTCATTAACCAGTTAGGTGTTATGGGCATTTGTATACACAGTCCCTCCATTTTTGGAGGCCATAAGTAATTGGATAAAATAAATATAAGAATTATTGATTACTGTCAACACAAACCATCACTTTTACAGCCAATTTTCTTGAAACAAGTCAGGAGATGGATACATGAACATTTTCCTATGTCTTGGACATCAGTCATTTAGAAATACAAACAGTATGATACTGCATGGTAAATCTGTCTAGAGTCGGAAGTTCTCAAAAACTGAATGACCATGCAAGAAGGAGACTAATGAGGGAAGCCACCAAAACACCTATGACCATTCTGAGGGAATGATAGGGTTCTGTGGCTGTGATTGGAGAAACTGTACATAATGCAACTTTTGTCTGTTGCATCAACAGTTATACAGCTTCATAGTGGAGTGGCAGAGAGACGAATTTTTATAAAAAGAAGATATGAAATTTACAAGGCTACAGGTTGCCAGAAGGCACATGGGAGACTCAATTCAAGATTTGACCTGTTTTCTCATGTTAACATCCTTCTCTTTTCCACTCCCTCATGAAGTTGGTGACTGGTGCAACAGACAAAAGTTGCACTAGTCACAGTTTCTACAATCACAGCCATAGAAGCCTATAACTCCTTCAGAGTTATCATGGGTGACTTGTTGGCTTTCCTCTCTAGTCTCCTTCTCAGTCACTCAGTTTTTTTAAGAACGGTGCTACTCCAGACAGATTTACCATACAAGTTCATGCTATTTGTGTTTCTTAATGATTGATGTAAATTGAGTCCAAGACATATTTGGTGACTTGGAAATATTTATGTATCCATCCCCTGACTTGTGTAAAGAAAACTGGCTGTAAAAATGATGATTTGTATTCACAATAATACTAATATTTAGTTTGTCCAAGCACTTATGGGCTCCCAAAATGGAGGGACTGTATATACAAATGGCCGTGATTCCTAAATGGTCAATGCAATATTTTTGTTAAACCCCTTGAATTAAAGCTAATAATCTACACTACAAGCACATCTTAATGGTTTCATATCAACTCTGCTGTGGTGGTTTACAGAGGCAAAATTACAAAACTCGTGTGACCGTCCAAATACTTACAGACTTGACTGTAAATGCACCCTAGCAGGAATCCAACCTTTTCTAACATTAAACACAACATAAGCTTGAAGGCAAGATCCACCTCTTGATCTGGATTCACACCTTATTTTAATCAACGCCTCCTTGACCTGAGGCCTACCTCTCCACCAAATTTCATTGAAATCTGTTCATGTGCTTTTGAGATATCCTGCAATCAAACAAACGCACAGACAAACAATGATGAAAACAACCTCTTTGGTGGATCGAATAATTCTTATTTTTCTTCTACCCCCACAGCTCCACCACTGTCAGAATCCACAACACCCCCTCAGCCTGTTAGAACTACAACCACCGCCACGACAACCACAGTGCACTGGGGCGTGGCCAACACTACCACCACAACAGGGTTCAAAGAGGGTAGCAGGGGAGCGCCCAAGCTGCCTCCCGTGATCCCGCAGACTACTTCCCCACCGCCTCTGGAGTCCTTCCCTTTACCTGAGCGCTTCTGTGAGGCCACAGAGAAAAGGGATATAATGTGGCCTCAGACCCAGAGGGGCACGCTTGTGGAGAGACCTTGCCCCAAAGGAACACGAGGTAAACACGACTCCTTCTCACCTCTGGGCCTCGTGCTCGCTGCTTCCAGTACGACCTGAAGGGTCCCGAGAGAACTCAATGTGTTGTTCAATCGGTCTGCTCTCCTAGCGTCTTTTTGGGACCCTGGTATTTACAGTGAAGACGGCGTGTAATGTCATTAGTCCTTTGCTGTGTCATTCCATGTCCAAACATGATGAAGCAGTCTGTGAGAGCTGGATCGCAGAGGCTCAGCTGTTTCTACCAGACCTTGCATCTCTCATTTTTAATGTGTGAAATCATATTAGTGCTCGGCATTCAACTGGCATAAGGCTAATTGGGATTTTTTTTTTAAAAATACATTTTCTACCAAACACACGCCGTAAAAACAGGCAGAGAAAAAAAAAAAACTAGTGACCTTTATTTGCAGCATTCAACAATTCAACAAAATGTTGTTCTTTGATTGCATTCATCCAGTAGCAGACTACAGAGAAAAGCTAACATTTCCAGCAGGGCTGATATTTCTCTCCTGTAAGCACACATTTGCGCAATTTGCATACATTTGCAAACATTTGCAAAGTTTATGTATTTGTTCTTTGTGTGCACAGTTTTTTTAAGTCTGTATTTCTGTCATTTGTTGATCTGTAAAAGACAACGACTAGATTTCACTTAATGCAACCTGACTTTTCTGTTCTTGTTTTCCCTGTCAGGCACAGCCTCTTATTTATGCGTCCTTTCCACTGGGGCCTGGCACCCAAAGGGCCCTGATCTCAGCAACTGCACCTCCCACTGGGTCAACCAAGTAGCCCAGAAGGTTTGTGTGAGCTCTACCTCGCTGTTTTTCCTTTCAGTGTTGAAAAGGTTGCTTTAAAAAACACAGACGGGGTAGACAAAACATCACACTGTAAACTGAAGTACTTAATCACAAGTACTACTACAAACGCTAGGTCAAAGTGAGGTGAGCGGTGATTAGTAGCATTGGTTCACTATTAAAATGGTCTAGGAGGAAGCAATTTGAAGCATGAGTGATGTGTATTTTCACAAGGTAACTAAAAACAAGCAACATATGTTCTAGTGCACGAACAGACCCTGAGCTGACTGCAACCTTTCCATAAATACTGCAACTGTTGCTTAGCAGGTGGGATACGGAGTTGGGCAACAAATATGTAGGCCTAGATTCCATTCCCGGTCATGTACCTGTCTGTGTCCTTGGACAAGCTACTTCATCTGCATTGCCCCGGTCCACCCAGCTGTAAATTGGTGCCATCTTTAACTTGGGCAAGTAACCTGCGTTGGACTGACGTCCCGTTCAGGGCGAACTTCGTGCTACGGAATCTTAGGATAAGCACGGGCACCAATGGGCATCAGGGCCTATGTAGGACTTACTTAGAGGAAAATTTTACTGCGCAAAGTTTGCTGCTTCTGCAGCTCGAGACACAAAAGTGGCATTCTCACTTCAGCCTCATTTTAGTTTCTATTTTGTCTCTGAGAATTATTTTAGAGCTTGATGAGATATCTTTCGAAAATTAAAAGGAGGCTAAGTTGAGATTTTGTGCATCTTTTTGTTCTGAACACAAAACTGAGAGACGGGAGAAATAAGCCACCGTCTCATTTTGGTTTCACACAGACCTCATAGTTGTCCAGGAGAAATAATTGAAACATTTCTGAGATCCCATTTCTACATAATTTTCTTTTCCTCTGGGTACTTCTTCCGAACAATATTTCTAAACAGGTTTCAAAATGTTTCAAGTCTTTCAAGTTTGCCATCAGTAATTTACAGTACAGATGAAACATTTTGCCATCATGTCCAGCCACATGTTCTATCCATTCTTTAATTCCAGTTAAAGAATGGACCCATTCTTTAATTCCATTTTGCCCGTCAAAGAAGCAAGACTCTGTCACTAAGTACCATATAATTTAAAACAAAAACAGCTCAAATGCTGACAGCTTTTGTTGAAGGTTTTGTCGTGCAACTGTCTCGTCTTTTAGGCAGCACCCCTTTGATGGTCCAAATTGAAAGGCATGCATGTCACCAGTCTGTTGCTCAACTCCCTTGGAGGAGAGCTCACAACTGGGGGCCAGTCTAGTGCAGACTATATTCTTAAAGAACTGACAGTTGTTACATCACATCCTGTTGCCCCTCTGAGAGTTAAAGTGCATGCCGTTGGGGAGTGACAAGGTCAGATCATTGAAGCCAATACAATATGTGCTGCCTTTACATAATTAATAAGTAGGGAATTCTCACATATGTAACCAAGGCCTAAATGGCCACATCTTGAAATGTTTAAAAAGCCTTTTTTTGACTCCTGTTTTTGCAGACCCATGCGAAAATTTCAATTTTTTCTTGAAAAAGGTTCACATAACTTGAACTGTTTTACACGCTTTTGTTTGTTTTGTTTTGTTTGTTTTTTTTGTTTTTCAATTTTGGGCTTGACCTTGCTGTGTCACCTCAAAATATAATAGCAGACAAAGCCCATTTTTACCAACTTTCTTTCAAATCTTTTCATGAATAAAATGGAATATCATGCAAATTTTTAAAAAAAAACTCTCTAAAAGTGCCTTTTTCAAATCCACCATAAAATGTCCTGGTTTTTATTCCACGTCACACCCAACCTTCTCATCAGGTTTGGGGAAAATCCATTATTAATTTTTGAGTAATCCAACCAAAAATCTTTTTGGTGAAACCATACATTTCTCATAATTATATACATTTTAGTATGTAGGCTGGATGTCAAAAGATGGAGCTGAAGGAACTCCTCAAATCTAATTTTCATACATTCATATGAACACTGTTCACTTGCAGATCCGCAGTGGTGAAAATGCAGCTAACCTGGCCAATGAATTAGCCAAGCACACTAAAGGCCCCATCTTTGCTGGTGATGTCAGCTCCTCGGTGCGCCTGATGGAGCAGCTGGTTGACATCCTGGATGCTCAGCTGCAGGAGCTCAGACCCAGTGAGAAGGACTCTGCAGGACGAAGCTTCAACAAGGTAATCGGGTCTCACATCTGCCATAAATGACCTCTTTAAAATATAATTCGCCTTTCATATCACATTAAGGACCATATTATGGTTACTGTACCAAACATTGCAGGATCGCAGAAAAGTGCATGCCATGTTGCAGCATCTGTGGAGTAACTGCAATGGATTTGTGTGTGTTGCTGAAATGAGACAGTTTAAGCATGTTCAAAACTTCTATGATGCAGCCGGTGCTGGATTTCCCATATTACACCATGATGTGTATTTCATGGTGTTACATACATGTTATTACCGGCAGAGAAGCAGACAAGAGGACACAGGCATGTGCATACACACACACATGCACACATTTACACCCAAGCAGAAAAGAAACAGATGTAATAACACACGAACACATGGCCAAAGTCCACTAGACTTCTATAAAGAATTTGTTCGAGGTGGAGATGTATGTTTCCGTTGTTGAAAAAATTGTATAGCGCCCAAAATGCTATTACATACGCACAACTTATAAATCATTTCCATGGTTTGATTAATTAGTGTGCATGACATAAATAATTAAATAATTTTGCAGTGCATATGGCCAATACATTCTTTCTTACATCTGCAGGCACGTATGTCTCTGAGCAAACAAAATCTATTCTGTGGTCAGTAAATGCATTTCCATGTTAGCTATTATCCACATAAATACACAGTAGTAATGTCTGTCACTCAGTGTCACTCTCAGGTTAGTGCTTTCAACTTGGCACAATACACAAACTAATCAATTGAGGGAACTAATTAACCAAATCCTGAGAACAAATTGTACAATGTGCACACACTAGCATTTCCAGTGCTCGATATACTAAAACGTGTCCTTGTTAAATTTTTTTTTTCCTCTATCACTCTGGATCACAGATGAGACCTCAACCTGTTGCGTAGCTCCAACTCTCCTCCTTCGCTCCGCTGCACGGAGCAGATAGTGGCTCACACCACAACGTGTACGCTGTTATTCTGTGGTTCTTCTGCAGTACGCTTCTGTGTTACATTGCTGCGTCAATAATACAGCAGTATGCCATTGTCATCATGTAGCATATCGCCGGCTTTAGGCTATTAATATGTAATAAGATTGTCCCATGAAGTGTGCTTTCTTTCTCTGTCTTTTCAGAATCAGTAAAGCCGTGCGAAAGAAATGTAACAGCATGAAAACAAACTAGAAGGCATATCTTGAAACAATTGGAGTGCATATACCTGCACCAAGTCCTAACAGTCATCTGTCTCTCAGCAGGATATCTCAAAAGGTTCTGAACAGATTTTAGTGTAGTTTTGTGGAGGTCTAGACCTTGAAGGATTAGATTTTGAGGTGGATCTGGATCTGCATAAGTGGATTTTTTTTTTTTTTTGGTGGGTGACAAATTTCTACATGGTCAAAAACTTTATATCGCCACACAAATGGACAGAAATACAAACAGCTATCAGCAATCACTTAACCACCATGGCTAGATGCTATTTTGTTATTTTAGACTCTGACATATGGCAGAGATCTGTCGTTGTGTCAAGATTTGCACTTTTGTGGTAATGGCCATAATTTGGCTCAGCCAAATATAATAACTTGGTGATTTGCAGGGTGGCTTTGTGAGGAAAATGCTGCATGTCATAACTGTGAGTAAAAGTGCTTTTCTTCTTTGACCTCCAGCTTGGCAGGGCATCAGCAAAATAAGACAGTGCAGCGGGTGAAAGGGGATGTTTTGATCGGTTGTTCATTCAGTCAGCTTGTACATCCACTCAGTTATGGCCTTTGCGGAACCTTTATTCAAAACCATTACATTTGCAAACTGTGAGTTTCTCTGTTTTTTTCTCTTCTTTTTCTTTTCTCATGAAAAAGCTTCAAAAACGAGAAAGGACATGCCGGGCATACATGAAGGTACTGGAGTAATGCTTCTGTATTTTCACTCCCTCTGCTTGCTGCCGTCCTGTCTCTGTCCTTCTTGTGCAACATGGCCCAGCCAGGGCTCAGCAGCATGTGCCCTCTGTACCATCATATGCTCCCTCCTCCCTGTGCTTCCTCCATTTGTTTTTTTGTTTGCTTGTTTTTGAGTAAATGTCTTGTCTCTTCGGAGGATCAAACGAATGGCTACTTAGGGAGACTAAGAAGAGGAGTATCACTCACATTGTGAGGCAGCGTCAGCTTCGACATTTTGGCCATGTGGCACGTTTCTCTACACATGATCCAGCACATTGATGCCTTAGTGTTGATGACCTCAGTGGCTGGAGAAAGCCAAGATGACGCCCACGTTTCACCCGGCTGCGGCAGATAGATGGTTACTTTCGAGAAGTGAGGATGGACTGGTTGTCTCCCTGGTTGGTTGCCATCCAGGACGCAAGGCACGTCCGTGGTGTTGTGAATGTGCTGAAGCGACATCAGTGCATGCTCCCAGATTTGACTTGACTTGAGTAAATGTCTTGCACATCGACGCCTTTATTTCCAGTGTTGGGCTAGCGCTACCTATTAGCCGTGTAGCCAAATGCCAAGAGAAATGCCATGTAGCTAAAAGAATTTGGCGGCTTTTAGCCACAGTGGCTAAGAACCTTTTTTTCATGATCAAACATAGTACACACAGGTACAATTATTGGGGTAAATATCTAGTCAGATATCTGAGATAAAAATTGCTGTATGTGAATTTGGCTGCTAATGCCTTTGGTAACATTTACAGATACAACATGTGGCTCAAGGAAACGAGTTGTGGTGAAAGAGAAAATATATCATTTTGCCAAATTGCCTCAGCATTAAAATAAATCATATCACTAGCCCAGCAATGTAATTTCAAAGCCAAAGACACCAAGAAATCATCTGCAAATGCAAAGGTGGCTTCTTTTAATGGTGCAGTCCCTTTGGATTTGTTTGACCATTTAAGTCATGCAAACGATTTTCTTCAGCACCACTATAATTTTGTTCCTTTGTGTTAAAATAAAGGATTCACAATCTTATGTTGCCAATATGATCAAAATTCACCTTGTCAAGAAACAGTTTAGAATTTTGGCCCACATGGGATAAAATACAGCGACGACATGCCGTAACACATGGGGTTTTTGTCAACCTAGAATGGCATGAAGGAAAACGATGACATACAGCATATAGTCACTTACGAGCCAACGTAGGGGGCGCACTATTGTTTTTGCCTTTTTTTGCCAAGGTTTCCAGGCAGCCGTACTTCCGCCTAGATATTTGTAACCGGTGCTGTGTTCAGGAAGCAAGAATTTAAAAAAACATAAAATACATCTAATAATTGTAAATCAGATCGGACAAACTAAGAAATAAATAGTAAATACATACCTTGCAGCACAACCACATCTCGCTGATTTTACTTCTCCTGAAGTGGCACACAGCGCGCTGCTGTCCGACTCTGCTGCAGGCTTCACACGGCTTTGTTTACTTCGATACTTCCAAGTTCTTCGAGTTTGACGTGAGGCTCAGTTAAACATCAAAAAGCCATCATCACATTTGTGTTTTTTTGATTCTTTCATTTGTCCACCGCCAGTAAATAAGCCCGCGAGTATAAGCATCGCTAATACGATGTTGTGGTGGTAACTGTTTCAAAGTCCCGTGTCCGGTTCAGATCGCCAACAGAGCCGTACGCTTCCTCTCCGAACCTTCATGGTCACGCTCTTCCAAATTCGAATAAACTTGCACAGCTTTCTCAGAGACACGTAGAAATAAAACGTATTTTCCAGGCGCTGCGAAGTGAAACAGTTCACTGTATGAAAGAGACCGGAAATTTGGTTGCCTTCCAAAATCTCCACAAGTTGACGGCGCAGTGCATTCTGGGTTGATTTTTGGCTTTTTACGATAGGGTCTATTGTGATTGACAGCACCAAAATACTACGGGAAATGGAAACAGAAAGACAGCAATGGACAGAGCTAATAAACACAGGCTACCAAAGATCCAGTTGGGAAGAAATCCGAATAAAATCTGGACAAATTTCAAACGAACGTTTTGCTGGATATCTGCTTGATAGCTAAGACAACACTCACACAGGTCTGCTGTGACAAGTGTCAATTAACATTAATTATAGTTACAGTGTTTTTGCTTGGTTTCCCAAAATGAATCACTGGAAAGACAAATGTTTTATCATAGCGTTATTAGACTCTATATCTGTATTTTTCTTCAGTGTAGGTTGAAAATTCAGAGTTTCCTGTTTCTATCGAATACAGCATGAACTTCAAACCTCATGGATGCGCTTCCTCCATGCTGTGTGCAAGATCTCATGAAGCAAACTCACTATTTTTGCCATGGAAT
>OMMV01164522.1:0-10904 GCA_900302635.1 Chatrabus melanurus
TGTGCATACACACAAAGAAATTTGTCCTCTGTGTTTAACCCATCCTAATAGACCCTATCGCATATAGTTATTTATGAACCGCCATAGGGGGCGCACTACTGGTTTTGCCTTTTTTTGCCAAGATTTGCAGACATCCGTACTTTCGCACCTGCCTCCTTTGTAACCTCAAAAAAATACATCAAATATGTCTAAACCAGATGGGACAAGGACAAACTAAATTAAATACAATAAATATTTACCCTGCAACACAATCTCATCCTGCCGATTTTACTGCTCCTGTGGTGGAACACAGCAACCATGTAGAATATTGTGCTGCTGCCTAGCGCTGCTCGGGCTTCACACGGCTTCGTATGTAAACAAACTCGTTGTCCCCTTCGATATTTCCAAGTTCCACAAGCTCAACGTGACGTTCAATAAACGTACGGTAGCCATCATCAGATTTGTGTTTCTTGAGTCTTTCATTTGTCCAACCGGCAGTCAATAAGCAGGGAAGCATACACGTCGCTAACACAGACGGGTGGTAACCATTTCAAATCCCGTGTCCACGCCAAAGCTTTTCCATTGAGATCGCAAAAAGAGCTGTCCGCTGTCATCACCCGCCGTCTTTTTGTCTCTGACACTTTGTTGTCACACTTTTCCAAAATGGGATAAACTTGGGCGGCTTTTTCGGCAAGACTCACCAACTCCGGACGCTGTTTTCATTTTCCTGAAATCAATCCTGCGATCATCCGTGGTGAAAGAATGCGCCCCTAACACACGTAGAAATATAGCCCATTTTCCCGGCGCTGCAAAGCCAAAATCCTCACTGCATATACAGCTACCGGAAGTGCGTCTGTCAGCTGAACTCTCGCAGAAGTTGATGAACCAATGCATTGTGGGTCGATTTTGCCCATTTGCGATAGGGTCTATTAGAGCTAGACACAATCCAACCACTAGAAGCAGTGGCCAGCCATAGTCCAGTGCCTGGGGGCCAACTGCAGGTTTAGACACGCTGTCTTGGTCTGCGGCAGAGAAAGGAGCATGGCCCTAATGTGCATGTTTTTGATGGAGTAAACATCTGCTGCCTGCCACCCCACACCACTTACAAGACACCACTCTTTACATGCATTTAGCAGTGGAGGGACTTGAAAAAGAAAAAAGAGGTGCAAGGATTTGTGAGTTCTCAGCAATTTTTGCCAGTATGTCTAATGCGATAGAGAGGAGATAGGAGAGAGGTGTTGCAGGAATGAGGCGCTTAACTGTTTCACCTCGGGGTGCTGTGGTGCACGACTGCTGATCCAGTACTGCTTGGACTCTTTGACACTTTGCGCACAGATCTGTTTCCTCGCCAGAAAACCTCTCATTTCTCTGCCATCTAAATAGGAATGTGCCAGGTTCCAGCACACCCCGCTCTCAAAGGGAACGACAGCAGACACTCTGATTGGTTCAATTCACGTTAGGCCTAAAACACACCCATGATTAAGATTCTAAATACAACCCCCATTGAGCCCGGCTCCTTACTTCATGTTCAGCCTGCACTCCGTGCAAATATCAAACTGGAGTTGGACATGTCCCAAATGCTATGCCCTTTAGACCGTGCGCTATAGATCATCAAGCAGTGCCTGAAGTTCATTCATATTAATATATCTGTAAATGCACCAGTGTTGGTAGTAGAGTTCTGTAATTTTCACCTACAGGAGTCGGTTATACACACGGCAATGAATACACATTGTTGGTCAGTGGTGCTTCCACTTCCTCTTACGAAGCTCCTATCGCTGTGTCCTCGTCAACAGATTCACAGTGACGAGAGAGAAGGGCTGGAGGTGGTGGTGCTTGAAATTTTGCTGCCAGTGGGTCTTCAAAATAAGTGGATATGGTGGTAGTGGGCTCGGCAAAATCCACCACCTTCTCTACCATTCCCTCCTTCGCATCAATCTTCTCAATCGTCTGACAAGGTAGAAAAAGAGAGGATATTGAGTGGCAAGAGAGGAGAGGAAGTAGAGGGTTTTAAAGTAGAAGACAGGAGGAGACGTATAACATCTTTAGGTAAAAGATCAGAGTGCTTCTTCCACCACTGCTTCATTCATTAGCTTCGGGGGCAGTTTCAAAAGGGAGAGGCACAGAACCAGACGCAGAAACAGGTTGTTTCTTAGACACCTGACAATGGGTATTTTTAAGCTGTCCATTGGGTATTTTCAGCCCCAAACTTTAATATCTGTTGTTAAGACACCTAACAACCGTTATTAACATGCAAGTGCATCTCAAAAAATTAGAATATCATGAAAACGACAATCTTCTCAAGGCTGCAGTCATCCCTGTTGCTTGTGCCTCTTTTCCTACCACACTTTTCCCTTCCAGTCAACTTTCCATGAATATGCTTTGATCCAGCACTGTGCGAACAGCCAGCCCTTTCAGCAATGACCTTCTGTGGCTTACCCTCCTTGTTGAGGGTGTGAATGAGTGTCTTTTGGACAACTGTCAAGTCAGTAGTCTTCCCCATGATTGTGGTTGTGTGTACTGAACCAGACTGAGAGATTCATGGTATTTATACTGCATAAATAGTGAATTACTCAAACTTGAAATATTCTAATATTTTGAGATATGTTTCTTCTATTTATTTTTGGAGCTGGAGCCGTAATGATCAAAATTAAAATAAAAAAATGCTTGGAACATTTTAGGTTATATATAATGTAGAATATATATAAAATTTTCATTTTCTGAAATAACGGACAAAAAAATATCGAAGGTGTAAAATACACAATTTAGCTGCTGCAGTGATAAATAAACTCTGTTAGTGTTGTCACTTGTGCTTACACTGCATGGCGCCACATTGGCACACGTCATGAGCTAATAATAGAAGATCCACGGAGCACATTTGGGCTTGAATCAACTTCTTTTTAATTTCCGGCGGGCTAGATGCCTTTACAGCATATTAATGCCTTTCATTGTTCTCGCTATTTAACAGTTGGCTCCTTGTTGCTCTCTATGCAGACTTGAGATGCACAGTCACATCCTTAAGTATTTGGACAGTGACCCAATTTCGTAATTTTGCCTCCATACACTACCACAATGAAGTTGAAAAGAAGCAACATCTGCTTGTTGTGTTGACTTTTAACTTTGATTCAAGGGGTTTAACAAAAATATTACATTATCCATTTAGGAATTAGACACTTTTATACACAGTCCCTCCACGTCTAAATGTTAGGATTATTGTTCATACAATTCATCACTTTTGCAGCCAGTTTTCTTTAGACAAGTCAGGCAGTGGATAAATGAACATTTCCAAATTACTGAATATGTTTTGGACTTTATTTACATCAATCATTAAGCCATACAAACACTACTGTATGGTAAATCTCTCTGGAGTAGGCTGTTCTCAAAAACGTAGTGTCCATGCAAGAAGGAGACTAGTGAGGGAAGCCACCAAGAGAGCCATGACAACTCTGAAGGAATTATAGACTTCTTGATTTGAGAAGACCGGAATCAGCTGCCATGAGAAGGTCGTTAGTGATTTTTATAAGAGCAGTTTCTGTACTATGGCGGGGGCGAAAACTGGACTGGAATTGTTCATAGAGGCTATTATGAGATAAATGGAGGTGGAGTTGAGTGGTAATTTTGAATAGTTTTGAATAGTGTGGGAACAATTCCAGTGGTAAGTGAGGAGTAGATGATGGCACATATGAGGGGGAGCAGAGAGGAGAGGCAGGATTTGACTTTGAGCAATTAAGTCCTTATAATGTAATATGCGAGTTTTGTGCATTTCTTTGTGAATAGTAAGACCGTTTTTTTTTATAGAGTCGCTCAAGTTATCGACCTTTGGCTTTGATAGACCTGAGTTCAGGGGTAAACCAGGGAGCAGATTGTGAGAAGGAAACAGACCGAGTTTTCACTGGAGCAAGACAGTTGAGAATATTGCTTAAACCATTGTTATATTGAGCAACCAGGTCATCTGGGGTGGACAAATAGTCTGGAGTCAGAATATTGTCAATAGTAGAGGAGAGGGTATCCATATTAATGTCCTTAATATGTCCGGCAAACTGTAGCGATGATGGTGGGAGTGGGACCAGCCAGTTTACACACTATACATTCCAATGAGCTGAAGGCAGGCACGGACACACGCAGGACTTTCCACGTCTCGCGGTGAATTATCGCGAGACCTCCTCCGCGACCTCAGGTCGGCAGACGTAAACAAACCCCGGAGGAGTAGAGTCGTGAAGTTGTGAGAAGTCGTTGGGTTGTTGCCACGTTTCGGTCAAACGGAGAAAGTCAAACCTACGGTCAGTGAGGAGATCCTGGATGAGATGACCCTTGCTCATGAGTGAGCGGATGTTAAGCAGAGCGAAGTTGGAGCCACCAGAGAGACTTGATGTTTGGCTCATATGAAAGGCCTTCGGAAGGTCTTCCAGGCAAGGTTGATTTGGTTGCTATGGTAAGCAATGGTTGCTCGGGAAACATTCTTTTTGAATATCTCAGGAACTACTTATGATGGACACTTGATGTTTGGCTCATATGAAAGATATTGTATATTGACTAAGTAATTTGGAGAAAAAAAAGGATTGTTTTGTTTCTGTGAAAAAAGGTTGATTCTGCGGGGCTTTACGCACTGCTGTCCCAAATATTTATCAGCCTGCCTTAATTACCTCGAAAATGTGCAGTAGTTCTACACGTGGCCTGATGGTGGCAGTAATGCAGGAAGAAGCAGGTTTACAAAACACTATTATTAGCAATGAAGAAGACAGTGGCCATTTTCCCCCTACTTGTCATACTTTTACAAGAAACTAGGTACAACATGCTATTAAGTCATTGAATTAAGCCTCACGTGTTTTCCGTCTTTGAAGATAATAACCTAAAAACCTGTTTTTAATCTGCAGACAGCAAGTGCAAAATGTGGCAAGAACACGTTTCTCTCATTTCAAACACTGAAATGAAACGCTTGCTTGTTTAATTTCCCGCTCTCACCTTCAATATGATATTTTCCTGACCCATACTTCCTCCTCCTCTTGTCACGTCACCATCCAAACCTGCACTCGCTTCATACTCCTCTTGTGTCCCCGCTCTCACATAGCTAATAGTGACAGATAGAATGAAGAACAGCCGCCACGAGCTAATCAATAATAGGCAACTCCTGCAAAATTACCATCGCTGGTGCCAAGCTGCTGGCTGATGGAGCGCACCACTGTCCACAGGAGGGGGGGGTGAACAGAACTATTTTGATGAAGTCCCCTTCAAAGCTCAGCACCGAGTTGAAAGCTTTTGATAGCCTCTCTCTCTTCATCGATTCTCCTTTGATTTCTGGCCTCTCACTCCCTTTATCTCTCCGTTTAACTCTCTTGCGCACCTCGATTGCATTTGCCACCAAGCCCCGTCTTTATTTATGTATGTGTCTTCCTCTGTCTCTTCATCTTTACTTCTATTCACACCGTGCAATCAATCTCATTGTCTACCGCTGATGTGTATAACAAACACCTATCAGTTGGCGAGCAGATGAGCGATGCGCCACATTAGACGGAGTAGGTAGCCTAATAACCCAAGCAAAGTGCCGGCAGCATGGCATAATCCACGCCACCACCAGCAACGTGACAGCCGCGTGTACCTAGATTAAAGCAAATCAATTAGTGCGCACAATCTTCAAAATATAAATTAAATTAATCCCAATAAAATGAGCTGAAATCATTAGCTTTTTCTCCCCGAGGCAAAATCCAACAATTATAATTGTCAATTTGCAAATTTGATGGCTGCAAAGTATTTAAATCATGCGGGAAATCTCTTGACATCGAGGCTTAAGTAGATGATTTAATTAAACTCTTTCAACATCTTCTTTGGCACGTTTTCGTTGAGACGAGCGTGTTTGTGGTGAAAGAGAGAACAAGCGCCACTTCGTGGCTCCGAGAGAATTTTTTTTTTTTTTTTTAATAGATACATTGTTTTTTTTCAAGCTTTCATAAAGAAAAGTGCATAACTACAAATGTTTACAATTGAATGGAGATAAAGTGTTTTCTTCAAGGACACGGGCAGGTAGCATGACCAGGAATCAGACCCAGGTCTACATATGGGTCGTCCAATTCCTATCCCGCTGAAGATTTGGGTAAGAATATATTACAAAGATTTTAATTCATTAATAGTTGCTTTGAACCACCTTTTTTCCCTTTTACAGATCAAGATGGGGCATTTTTCAATACTTCCATCAATTTTTGAAAAGCTATTCTCCACTAAACCTAAAGGAGAAGTTCACCTTTTTTCAAGCTAGGGTCTATTTTTAGATGTTTTGGGGGTCATCAAAAATTAATTTAATCAGCACATTATAACTATATAATGCGACTGCCGAGTAGGGGCTCGACAGTCGACTTGTAATCACTCAGTGGAGAGCAGTGCCGGTCAGAGGCTAAGAGACAAAGGTAAAGGGGGTATCTCACCTGCAATTTTTTTTTTGCTTTACAGCCAATTATTTGCGCTTTTTATTTGCAAAAAAAAAAAAGCCTTGCGACAGTCGCAGGCACATAGAATGGTCGCAAGTTTTCGAAAATTGCACGTGGGAATTTTTAAAAAGTTTGAAATTTCCCACGACTGCGAAAATTGAGGCTCTGAAATGAAATAGTAGCAAATCTGTATCAAATCGGTCTCTTTTACAAAGCAAGTGCCGCGCGACATTCTCATAATGGCCGCAAAGGCTGCAAAATTGTCGACAAAAAGGCTAAATATATTGCAGCCATACAGAGTTGATATTGCAGTGAGACAATCGCACTAACATCTCGTGTATCTTTCGTGACAATCGCATGTTTCAAAAAAAAAAAAAAGTGGAAAAAGTCACGAAAAATCAGGTCGCAAATTTACCACATGTGAAAAATCGCAGGTGAGATACCCCCTTAAGCGGCTAACTGTATAATCGGTCGTTTTAAAAGTTTATTTACATTTATTGAGGTGAACCTGTGCACAGTTGGCTCCGCATTGAAGCGGTTCATGCAACTGGACACTTCTAATGACATTGAGTTCTTGTTGCCCCATCCAATAACATTAATTAGCCGGTTAGCTTCTGCTTGCTGCCACTGTGTTTTTGCATTCTAAATAAATAATGCACCGATTAAATTAATTTTTGTTCCAAGTGAAAAGCTGACCCCCAAAACATCAAAAAAAAAAAAAAAATAGGGCTATGGTTGTAATTTTTCAGAATTCTTCTTTAATGGATTACATATTCCATGACAGGCAATCACAAAGTAACATTTTATGCAGCTCTGCATAAGGATCTGATCTGTTGCAGTGAAATTACAGGCGTGATGCCGATGAAGTTGCTGTATTGTAAGAAATATGGCTACAAACATGCAACATGGAATATATTGGTACGCGCAGTCAAAGTGCCTTACTGGCTTTTATATGGAATATTTAATTTGAAAACAGCAGAAGAACTTCTTTATCATTATATCATATATTCGTGCTACATGGAAAAGGGCGATAAGGATTGCAAGGAGGTATCTCACAGGGAATAGTCCCTTAGAGGTGTAGAACTGAAAGTTCTGGGCACCTGGAAAAAACTGATTTACAGTATCCAACTTCTTCTCTCAGTTAATAGCCATAGATTTAAGTCTTTTGACTTAAAATAAATAAATAAACGGCGTATATGCAGACATTTCTGTGTTGTCATTATCATCACATCATAGCGTCATAGCCAACTGGTGGGAGAAGAGATAACGGAGCCAGAATGGCTGAGATAACGTTTATTCTCAGATATTCTCGCTTTTATCCCACTCTACCGCTGTCATTCAAACTCATCTCACTTTTCTTGGCCAGGTCCCTGATGCATGCTGGGAAGCATGACCTGCTTCTTTATCAACACAAGACCAGGTGCACTCTGGGAGCCTCCTGCATGCCCTTTATCAGCACTGGCCGGAGAGATTTGCCAGCGTGGACGTGTGTTGCTGCCTAGGTGTATTTTCAGGGGCAGCTCATATTTTGCTGGTGCTTGTTTGAACCCAAGCAGGTTTATGCGGGCGTGTGCATGCGGACGCGCCTGCATGAATGTGAATATGTATGTACTGGCAAGTGTGTCCGAGCGCGAGGATCACATCCCAAGCCTGTCCCTGGGGACTCTGGGGGGGCCTGTTACATCAAAGGGCTGCGGGGCCTGCAATGCCAGCATGCGCGCCACAGGGGAAATCCAGTTTATACGGCGGGGGCTCACTTGGCAGGACGGCGGCCTGACGCTTGCATACACTGCCACCACCCATGCCGGTTTAAATCTAAATCCCAAACATCGCTGTGAAGCCACAATCGGGGCTCTACCCTCTGCTGAGGGAACCAGAGAGGATGATATGTCAGTAATTTAAAGCTACAGTGCGTATGATTTAGTGTCATCTAGTGGTGAGGTTGCAGATTGCATTATGGCATCGACAGTCACGATTTTCACGTTTTTGCTTCTTTGGCGGCGGGGTCTTATGCTCCATTGCCTTCTCTTGTGATAAGCAATATGTATGAACCTCCATTTCACAAAAATGAGGGTTCTCAAACTTGTTAGCCTGCGCTAGCAACCAGTAGACATTGTGATTATGTCTTTCGGCCATGCTGCAAAATGCTAATATCGGAGTAAGCTATATTGGGCTACTGTATCAACATGGCGGTGCCACATGGCAGCCTCCATGAGGGGGGGGCCCGCTCCCATGTAGATAATGACGTGCTCATTCTAAGCTCATGAAAACGCATCGAGTCATGCGTTTTCATGACAGAAACGAGAATTGTACGCTAATGAACAGATGGTCATGAATGCTATATTCCATTCCTGCTAATAAACGCTCCTAAAACCTCCACACTGTAGCTTTAAATTGTATCTTCTGAAAACACTCCACAAATAACTTTTTCCCAATTAAATAGCAGCCGGCTGATACATCAGCGCCGTGACTGCTAGGCTTTGTATGGTGGCCTTTCGCTTGATTCCTGCTGAGCTCACAAAATGACAAGCGCTCAGTACCACCTTCGCTGTAGTCAACAAAAGAAAGCAGGAAAAAAAAAGCTCCACGCCTTCAAAGTAGCTGACAGGGGAGCCTGAGAGGGATTACAGCGCTTCTTTTAAACTGTTTCAAACACTTTTATCTCATCGGGTTCAGCTGATCACAAAGAAATTTGATATGTACTTGTTAAGGGCGTTTTGAACGCAGTCTGCTCTCAGTGATTTGCTTGGCAGGTCCCTGCTGAGAGATTTTCAGGGCTAGGGAATTGTGTTGAGGTGCCCAACTATTTGGACTTTGCAAAAAAATAATTAGTCAGTATGTCTGGCAGACATTTTAGCAGCTTTACCAGCTCTGCTTTATGCAAAAACGAGCCAATAGGCTTTGTGTCGATCTGTAGATCGGACTTTATGGTTTTATTTTTATCTTACAAATTACTGAATGAGCCTTTTAGCTGACAGATCTTGGAAAGCCTTATGTTCCTTCCATTGCCCTGCATTCTAAACGTGCACGCCTGCTGTGTATCTCAAAGATGAAAAAGAAGTCAGCAGGTTACAGGGATGTCTCTTATCATGCTCCTTTTCTCTGGAATAACCTGTCTGTAGAGATAAGACAGCATGAGTCTGTCGAGTCCTTTAAACTGAAATTTAAAACTCAAGCAACAGGGGCTTCTCGTGGCCACCAGACCCTACCATTAGCGACAAGGCTTCACCAGCAACCTGACGGGCCTGTCTGTCTTTGTTTTATGTTATGGTCATTTTGTATGTTAAACCGTGCCAACATGGCCTAAAATAGGAGGTTCACTGGTCTTCGCCTGTACCTATGAGAATCTGAAACCTCAGAGCTGAATATACAGTAGTTTTTGCGGAGTTGCAGAGATTTTGCAGACCCACTCACTCAATGACTCACTGACTCTATTAATGCTATGCTTGCCCTGCTAATCGCCGGGAACATCTGTTCTGTTTAATTTATAATTTTCCGTTGGGCATTATTGACTTCTATCATTCCAAATGTTTATCGTTACCCTGAGTGGAATTGGATTTCAATGTACTATAAATTTATTAGTAAAGCATAGGCCTCTCTTACTGGCGCACGTTAAATTGTTTTAATGTTTTGCAAACCCTACTTCTCCACCATTCTTCACCCCATCTACTTGTACATCCCCCTCTCTGTCCTTTAACCGTCAGATCTTTCCCATATAAGGCCACCAGCGACGATGACTCTGACCCAAGTCTTCATCGTCAAGTCTTTGATACAGCTGAGCAGGTAGCTCAGTGGGTAAGGAGTTGGGCTACCAACATGTAGAACTGGGTTTGAGTCGCGGTCACGCTACCAGTCTGTGTCCTTGGATAAGACGCTTCATCTGCATTGTCCCAGTCCACCCAGCTGTAAATGGGTACCAGCCTTGGCTGGAGAAGTAACCTGTGTCGGACTGGCATCCCGTCTAGGGGGAGTCGTAGAGTGTGATCCGCTTCACGCTACGGAATCTGGAGATAAGCACCGGCACCAATGGGCCTCAGGACCTATGTAGGACTTACTTCTTCTACTTCTTATTTCTACAGCAATGCTTGTCTGTGCATGGAGTTCTTCACATTTTATGAAGAAATCCATGAACCGAGGGCATCATATCTTGTGGACAATGTAATGCCCAATGAGTCATTTTGCGATTTTTGGGTGTATAAATTACATTACATTGCACTTGGCAGACGCTTTTATCCAAAGCGACTTACAGAAGAGGACATAAACAAGCTTACAGAAATGCAGGAAAACAGAGTAAGCGAGGTGTAGCGTGTTAGTATAACCAGGTTACAGGACAGTGTGGGTGAGTGGAGGTTAGATAGTTATGAAGGGAAGTACTCTCGGAAAAGGAGAGTCTTCACGAGCTTCTTAAAGGCGGAGAGGGATGTCTCCACTCTCGCAGCAACTGGTAGCTTGTTCCACCATTTCGGGACCACAACTACTTCTATAAGAAAAGTAATTAAGAGGTGTTTG
>OMMV01164528.1:7072-29571 GCA_900302635.1 Chatrabus melanurus
CATCAAAACCATCTCTCTATATATCCATCTGTCTACATTTGTGGACATAAGTTTACATACACCTTGGCTGAAAACATTCAAACTCAATTTTCTGCTACTGCAGTTTTCATTTTTATTAAACAATATATTTAGCCAATTATAATGCCTACTTTATTACCATATAACGTGATTTAAAAATAGCAACGACAAGATAGATTTATTTCTGTTTTCTTCACTAAGTCAGATTTCCAGTGGGTCAGTGGTTTTCATACATCATAACGAACGCCTCTTTAAACAGCATGGAAGAGTCCAAAAATTATGAAAATCAATTAACTACTGTTTAACTTTGGTGTGAGAGATCGTCTGACATAATTTTAATAATGCTGTGGTTTGCTCCTGCAAAACTTCTTCTGGAAGCCCTTTCCCTTCCCACACAGTGTGTTATTAAGTTTCCTCCTTGCAGCTGGACCTTTAATTACTGTGGGTACACACTGACCTAAATTGCAGCCCCTTCTGAGCAGGACAGTGCCCACAATTGATCCTCCCCCTGCTCAGTAATTCTTAGGGTGTTGAATCTGGATCACCCTGGTGGTTGGAAAGGCTGATTACTAGTGTTGCATTTTCAGAACTCTGCTCACTGAACTGGATTTATGTCGTGACCAAAAGCGTAATTAACGACCCTTAGAGGCTGCAAAGTTCATTACCCCTCAAAAATAGGTCAGGTCATGTCTGGAAGCATATGCTGGTACCGCGCGTCATCACATCCACCACACTGCAGAACCACCTCTCGAAAAGTATCCATCTATCTGTCAGAGCCAGGTGAAATGTGGGCATCCGCTTGGCCTTTTCCACTTGCTGGGGTCCTTAAAACTGAGGTACCTGCGTGCTGGATCATGCCCAGAGAAACGTGCCACATGGCCAAATGCCGGCGCTGACGTTTCCTCACAATGCAAGTGATACTCTTCATCCGAGTCTCCCTAAGCAACCGTTAAGAGACCTAGTACCAAATACATCCAGTTGCCACCTAAGGTCACTGGTTTGCATCCAAGTCTCACAACAGGAAGCACCAGGACCCTAAAGACTTCAACCTTTGATCTCACACACCGAGGACCCAGAGACATGATGTCACTGCCGAGATAAGTGAACGTCTCTACAAGTTCGTCTCTGTTACCTCATACAGATACACTTCTGACGGCCAACTCCAAGAGGTTAGTGAAAGCCTGGATCTCAGTCTTGATCCAGGACCATCGCAAACACTCAGACTCCTCACTCAGCTTTTCATGTTCTAAAATCAGGGTACTCATCGATTCCACAAAGATCACAGCATTGGCCGCAAAGTCAAGTTCAAGAAGCTTTTCCTCACAGACTGCTGGTTTCCACAACCCTACCCAACACCCAGTCCGTGCAAGCATTTAACTCATCTTTTTTTTTTTTAGGTTTAAAACTGGCTTTTTAGTATTTAAAAAAGAAAAAATGTGAATTTTCCCTGAAGAGTATTAACCCTCACCAGTATATTTTTTGATATATTTTCGGAACCGTCATACTTATTCTGCTGAAATTTTACATAATTGTCACAGATTCAGTTGTTTTCAATTTCACTTATTTTGATCCAGTTTGATTAAATACTGTGGGCTCCATAATAATTTTTCTTATGGGGTCCGCTTGGACCCCAGTTTGATATAATGGTGTCTGTTTGGATTTCATAGCAAAATTTTGAGCTTTGTGTCAACTTTTACTAACCACTGAACTGTCAGAGCAGTTTTTGTTCAGGATATTTGCGTCAGAGCAGCTGCAGGGAGGAGGGGTAGGTACTGAATTTTTGTACTGAAGAGTCGCATTCGAAAAAGAGAAAAAAACTCTCAAAAGTCTTTCAAAATGAAATGTGTTTTATTGGCCAGATACTCAAAAGTCTCTTTTCAAAGTAGTTGCAAAGTGACCCTAACTAACTATATTACAGATATCTTAAAGACTGGCATAAATAAAAATATGTTAACAGTATTAAAGAAGAAGTAGTTCTGGTGGGGGCCGCATAGACCCCAGGTGTACAGATTAGTATGACGTGTACTGATGAGGGTTAATTGTACTTTTGAATACTTTTTTTTTATGTCAAATTCTTAAGCCCCTCCTCCATTAGGGTGTTACACATTAATCCACATCTTGACCAAGACTCCCTGGAAGAAGAGACATTGTGTCTCAATGGGACCTTCCTGGTAAAATAAAGAATAAATAAAAAATAAAATAAAATAAAATGGGATTTGGGTGACGAGCTGAACCATCACATTATGCAGTTTCATCCATACGGATTTGGACATAAAGTTTTTGTTATTTTAGCTATCGAGGTCTGGAATATGTGCTCAAATTTATTATTACTGATCAACTCTACTGCTCTACAGTAGGCAGGTAAAGTAACAACAACTTTGTTAATGTTTAAATATTTATGGGCCTGACTGTATAATGGGATCCTTTAGCCCATTGAGCAGGTAGCTCAGTGGGGTAGGAGTTGGGCTTCCAATATGTAGACCTGGGTTCAATTTCTGGTCACGCTACCTGTCTGTGTCTTTGGCCAAGACATTTCATCTGCATTGTCCCAGTCCACCCAGCAAAAAAAAGGGTACCTGTGGAAGTAAACTGCGATGGACTGAGTCCAGTGGGAGTCGTTGACGCTCATCCGCTTCACGCTACAGTATCCAGGGATAAGAACCAGAACCAATGGGCCTCAGGGCCAATAGAGGACTAACTTCTTCTGACTGCAGAGTATCAAACTGCGCTCGCTCTCATTAGGTGGTAGTAACTGTATAGTAACTTCAAATAAACTCAGTCTTTCTCCACATCTGTATCTCACACTTGGCAATGTGGCCCAAATTTGAACAGTTTACGGGTTAAGCGTCTTGCACAAGAACATGACGATACTCAGCAGCAGAATCCAAAGATCCTTCCGTAGTGGATCACCCGTTTTGCTACAGTAGCCCTGTGGGTGATCGTCAAACCCAGTTGATGACAATCTTGGTCTTTGGAAACTGTGACGGATTTCTTTTCAGCCATTTTTGACACAACTAAACAATTAACTGCATTAAAGAATCAATTATTGACGAACCAACTACGTTTAAATCCTTTTTCTTTTACTCCTAAGAAATGATCCTCCGCCCAATGATTACCGCGTTTCACGCGTCCATTTCTGTGAAGAAAATATGCTCCTAATGATTTCGAAATCCTTGTGCAGAAGGTTAAACTTCTGTCGGGAGGGTTGAAAATAAATGGAGCGTTGTGTTTACAGCCTTGAATGTTTTGTGCTTTCGGTTCATCCCGTGCATTTAGACTGCCTTTGTTCAGCTGAAACGCGTCAATATGACCCACACGCATTTGTGTTCTGTTTTCCAGCTTTCAGATGAGTTATTTCACCTCATTGAACTTTGATTACAAAAGGACCTAAAGCCACAGCTCAACATGGAGGAATGAACTGTCACTGATGTTATCTAAATTAAACATGATTTATATGAATTAGCTCCCACTTCTCTTTTTAATGAGCTGAGAAATCAAACATTCTTTTGTGTTTTCCTCTCTTGGAGCACATTTAATTTTGGTTCAGTTCTTACTGTTGTTTTACGGGGGGGTGACAAAAAAAACCCTGCAAACACATTAAACATGATGTAGTACACTCGCTATATTGTGTAGTGTCTGAAATATTTTAAAAACTGCATTTATGAAGAGATGTTGCTTATCCCCCCTCCCCCACACACAGAGTGAAAAAGACTTACCTCATTACACAAGTAATCAATAATTATCTGTGTCCATTTATCATACTTAAAATGTGACTAAATCAGTCCTGACTTGGTGCTAATGGAAACCAGAGTCATTAGCAAGTCTGTCAGGTCTTTTTTTTTCATGTTAATTGCACCCACTGATAAAGAGACTGTGACAGAGTTTTTCCCTGTAAAACTGTTCATTTTGGACTGAGTTCAAACATTATAACTCCGTGGAGGTGAGGAGAACGTGGTGCTGTTCAGGTGGCGTGAAAGAGAACAGCGCTTAATGGAGTGCGTGAGCAGACGGACTCCAACGCTGAAGCCTTCGGGAGGTGGGGATGGATCAGTTTGTCTGCCTGGGTGGTTGCAATCCGGGACCTGGGATGGTTCTGTGGTGTGGTGGATGCGCGACACCAGTGCACGCTCCCGGACTTGACTTGATTTTTTTCCTTTATCACTGTGTAATCTTTGGGAGACAAACATGGACTACAGGTCTGTCTGGGTGGCCACCAGTCGGGATCCAGACCAGCATACGCTCCCAGACCAAACCTGACTCTTTAGCCAGACCCTTCCCAGCATCTCATTCCAGGGCCAGAAGTGACAGTTCATTAGTTTTTCAGGCGTCGGCACACCCTCCTTGGTGAAGGAAACGAGTGTGCATGATTCCACCCTCATGCACTGCTCTCTTATCCACTCCATTTCTGAAATCCGAGAGCCGCTCCTGCACGAGAGGCAAAGTCTCATAGAGAGAGAGACGCCAAACACACTCACCACACTACGCTATGTGAGGGAGAGAACAATCCAAATATAGTCCAGTGACATAACAAAAACATGACACCGAGTCGTGACACCTTCCGACCTGAACAGTCACACATTCCCCCCGACGGCAAAAATGTTTGATTTAAAAGATAAAATAAATACCTGTGAAAGAGCATCAGCCAATGACACGTTCTTCATCTTTCTCACAGCCAGTTTTAATATTGGAGTCCTGCAGAAGCAGGAACCAGCACGACTGCTGCAGTCGTTGATTAATTTCCAAATTTAGTTATTATGCTAATATTAAGGATTAATCAAGTCATCAGATAAGACTGTGGTTTATGAAAAAGAGATTTAATTTTTATTTTATGTTATGTTTCCTGTGAACAGAGAAAGGGGCAGAACCCAGCCTGAAATATATATATTTTTTCTTACAAAAAACATGAAATTTTAGCTGCTGTTTGCCGGAAGGCCAAAGGGAGACACGAGCCAGGATTTGATCCGGGTTTTTTTTCTATTAAAATCCTTCCCTGTTCCACTCCACCATGAAGCTGTGTAACTGGTGATGCAACAGACAAACGTGGCACTGTGCACAGTATCTCCAGTCACAGCCACATAAGACTAGAAGTCCTTCAGAGTGTCTTGGTGGCTTCCCTCACTAGTCTCCTTGCGCACTCTCTCACTTTTTGAGAGCTGCCTACTCCACACAGATTTACCACACAGCACCATACTGATTGTGTGTCTTATTGTTTGATGCAAATGAAGCCCAAGAGATATGCAGTGACTTGGAAATGTTCATGTATCCATCCCCTGACTTGTCTGAAGGAAACTGGCTGTAAAAGTGATGATTTAGTTGTTACAATAAAGGGTGTCAATATTTACGCATTCCATTATTGTGACTTTGATATTATTATTTAATTTATATCACATTATAGAAACTTGAGCATCATTTAAAAAATTTTAACATAGAAAATTCTCAGTTCTTTTTTTCCCATTTTATTTTATCATGATGTTTTAACGTTTTTATGTATTTTTTACCTTTATTTTATTAAATCCTTTTTAATCACTGTGCTTTAAATGTTGTTTTTAGAACCTTTTTTCCTGTAATTTATCATGTGAAGCACTTTGTGTTTATGTGTTAAGGTGCTATACAAATAAATTATTATTTTAATTTGATGCCATAAATTTTTATTTTTTTTTAAATGTGTAAAAGCCCGGTGTGTTCCTAAACCACTGCATGCCACTGTGTCTTCCTGGTGCGGCCTGAGTCTTTTTATTTTATGTGTTTCCAACCTGTTCACATTTGAAGGTTTCAAACACTGACGGTTTGCCAGACACATTTGGAGTCAGAACAGCAATGTGCAGCACATTCCTGTGTGTAGCTATGATGCTGAGCTCAGAAATGGCACATTTGGTAGGTTTGGACTGTACCGCAGGGGGCGGGGTTCTGTTAACTGTTTTATTTTGTGTTGTTTTTGTTTGACACGATTTGGCCGTTTTATTGTCGTCATCCCCGCTGTTGCGCCCGTCTTCCTTTCCTTTTTTGTTGTTCAGGACTCTTGTTGTTTTTAAATGTGCTTATAAATTAATTGACTTGACTTCTCATCAGGTCCCCACTTAGTGTCTGAGACACAAATAACCACGGAGAAGCTTTGAATAGGTTGAGTGGAGGTTAAGCACTGAGTCACGGTTGGGTTAAAAGTTAAAGTTAGCTTTAATCCTTATAGTGGCAGCACAGGTGTGTAGTGTGACATAATTGCATGCAACACTTGGAAAATACATACATGATTCATATATCCAACATGTAGCCATGCATTGTGTGCGACGGAAAACTCGGTATGAAGAAGTTGTCACAGTCTACTGCACTCAGTAATGACAAACTGCTGCAACCATCCGTCCACCCGTTACCCCATGCAGAACAATCCCTGCTGGGAAGGATATCTTTACCGTAGGTCTGCGACGCCAAGTCTCGTGATAAACTGTGACGATTTCACACCTTAGACACAAACTGTTGAACGTTTGAAGAGGTTGCTTTGGGCTCTAGGAAACTGTGATGGACAGTTATCATTATTTGCTGGCATTTACTAGACTAAAGATTAATTAAAAAAAAACAGAAAAAGGGCATCAATCGATACTAACAATCCCAAAAAACAAATAATTGTTAGTTGCAGCCCCACATGCAGTACTTGAGTAAAGTTACTCGCTGCCTCTGTTGTCATGCAGTGACAGTTGGGAAACTGTGAGTGGTGTTATGCTCAGTACACAAAGTGATTTTTGCAGCCTCTGGTGTGTAAACAGGCCGTTGGCTCAGTGTTTACCCTGTCTGCAGAATTCATTTTCTGCCTGTTGATCTGTCGGGTTAATTCCGTCTGTGCTGCTGGCTTGCTCCAGTGTGCCGATAAGACCTGAGGGCAATTTATTGTCCAATTAAACTGTAAATACGACATTTATAAATTGCAAATTATGTGGTAATGACAGTCCACGGTCTCAATTACAACTTAATTGGAGTGATGTGGGAACCCTCTCCAGTTTTCAATATGAGATTTTCATTACCAACTTGGCGCATCCTGTCATATTTACTGTGAAACTTGTGTTGGATTAAATGTGTTTAAAAACTCCCTTAAGGCTGTGGAGATAAATGTCTGGTGTTTTTGCTCAAATGTGCATTAATTCTTGTGACTGTAACAATCATTCATTTAAAATAGTAATTCACCAAACTAACCAGATTGAGGCTAAATTACATTCTGTACAAACTGAGCTAAATAAAAACGCATTAAACACTCGGGCTCATAGACTCACAAAAGGGCTTTCAATGAGATAAAACGGAGAAAAGCAACAAATACTCAAATTTTCTGATAATGTTTGAAAAAAAAAATTCAATCAGAGGTCTCAAACTGGCAGCCCAATGGCTGGATGAGGCCTGTAAATCAGAACATTGCGGCCCACAGCATAGTTTAACATTTATGATTAAATATGTCCCACTTTCATTCATTCATTCATTCATTTTCTGCCGCTTATCCAGGTCCGGGTTGTGGTGGCGGCAGACCAAGCAGCTCAGCCCACATTTCCCTATCCTCGGCCAAGTCCTCGAACTCTTCTGGGGGATCCCAAAGCGTTCCAAAGCCAGAAATATAATCACTCCAGCATGTTCTGGATCTTCCCCGGGGCCTCCTCCCAGTTGGACGTGCCTGGAAGACCTCCTCAGGGAGAGGACTAGGGGGCATCCTGACCAGATGCCCGAACCACTTCAGTTGGCTCCTTCCCATACGAAGAAGCAGCAGCTCTACTCCGAGTCCCTCCCGGATAGTTGAGCTTCTCACCCTGTCCCTGAATGTAAGCCCATATACCCAACAGAGGAACCTCATTTCCGCCGCTTGTATCCACGACCTTGTTCTTTTGGTCATTACCCAAAGCTCACGACCATAGGTGAGGATGGGAGCGTAAATTGACTGGTAAATCGAGAGCCTCGCCTTCTGGCTCAGCTCTTTCTTCACCACAACGGTCCGGTACAGCGTCCGCAGGACCTCAGACGCAGCCCCAATCCATCTGTCAATCTCACACTCCATCTTACCCACACGCGTGAACAAGACCCCGAGATACTTGAACTCCTCCACTTGGGGCAATAATTCTCCCCTGACCCAGAGGGGACAATCCACCCTTTTCCAACAGGAGACCATGGTCTCAGATTTGGAAGCGCTGATCCTCATCCCAGTAGCTTCACACTCGGCCTCAAACCCACTTTATAATTTTCATTCTGAGTTGTCAACTTAAACCTGAAACAGTCGAACCACTTGCCATTATGTCATGCTTTGGCCATAATTATGGAAAAAACAAACAAACACAGAATTGTCTGACAGCGACAGAAATGTTGCAACTGAGCATCCATATATAGTCCAGTGTTCACAATGACAGATGGCCTGAAAGAACAACCAGGAGGGGAAGACCAGAGTCCTGGCCGCACCAGTCAATCAGCCGTGTTATTCTTTAGGAAGCAGCAAATGTAAAATTAAATGTCAGCCATCGGCGAATGCAGCAATTACATTAGATCAAAGGGATAACAGCGCCGCCAGGTTTGAGTTTTTCAGGAGAAAATTCAGGCTGAATGTCGTCACAGTCTCGTAGAATAGTTTTTAATATTTGATTCTGCAATGTTCAAGTGGCCTCTGGCTGGACAGAAACTGCACAGTGGCCCTTTGGCTAATTTGAGCTTGAGACAGCTGTTGTAGATGTATGTGGGCAATTCTCCAGTGGAATGTAATTCCGTTACCGACACACATAAAACGGCTAAGTAGCCATGTAGCCACAATCCAGTATGGCCATTTATTTACCCTGAACGGGATTTTGTTGGTAACGGAATTACATTCCACTGGAGAATTGCCCATATATTAACAGATCACATCACTGTTTAAGTCTTAATTTTGTGTACGTTCCTGAAATGGGGGTGGGGGCGCGGTTGCCACTGTTGCCTGCGATTAGCAGTGAGTGGGTCTGCAAAATTTCTGTAAGTAACTCCATAAAAATTACTGCATATTCAGCTCTGAAATGTTGCGTTCTGATAGATACAGATGAGGAACAGCAAGCCTCCAATCTTGGGCATCTTTTAACATGCACAATGACCATAACATAAAATAAAGTGACAGGCCTGTCAAAATGCTTGTAAAGCTTTGATGCTAATCGTAGGGTCTTAGTGGCCACTAGAGGCCACTGTTGCTTGTAATTACTTTTCTGTATTTATTTATGATGCCCCTTAAAACCAGTAGCTGCACGAGACAAAACATGTTCAAGTGTCACTCATTGGTTTGGTTGAAATATATACATTGTATTGTAATAATGTGCAAGTTAACTTCTTTTTCGGCTGCTCCCGTTAGCCGAAAGATCAGTTCACCGAACCTGCATGTCTTTGGATGTGGGAAGAAGCCGGAGCACCCGGAGGGAGCCCACGCAAACACGGGGAGAACATGCAAACTCCATACAGAAAGGGCCGGAGTTGGATTCAAACACAGGACCTTCTCGCTGTGAGGCAGCCAAGGTGGAATCAATACCTTTTTTTTGCCTGTTAAATGAACTGATAAATCAATTAACTGAATGATTATTTCAGATTTTTTGCAGATGCCCTTAAATACTGCATTTTTATAAATCTTCAAGTGTTCAATGTAACTATTTTTCATTTCTTAGTCCTGGTTATTTTGTAAAAGAAAAAAAAAATTCATTCCATTCAGGTTCAAGGTGGAACAAAATGCCATGTTTGTCCCAGATCTGAGCGGGTTAGAAGTGTCACTTTTTAAATGCTTTGGCATGCATGATTTTGTAAGCAGTTGCTGCTCCAAGTCTTCAGCAAACCCTGAGGCATCATCACTGTGGGCTTTGTAAACAGGGGTCTGACTTCAAGTCTTTACAATGCAGTCACAAGGGGAACGAACAGTGTTTCACAGTCTGCTCGGCCAAGGTCATCAAGGCTGAAGAGTTGAAAGGATTTGTCAAACAATGTCATCATCACGGTGTCTTCAGAATATAAATGAAACAGTCTTTGTCAGTGCAGTGTTGGACAGGAAGCACCAATTCACATTGTGCAAGGACAACGAAGCAGATATACTGTATGTTTCCGAGTGTAGAAGAAGTAAGTCCTACACAGGGCCCGAGGCTCAGTGGTCCCGGTGCTTATCCCAGGATACTGTAATGTGAAGCGGATGAGAGTCCACAACTCCCTCTGGACGAGGTGCCAGTCCATCACAGTCCAAGGCCTGCACCCATTTACAGCTGGGTGGACTGGGACAATGCAGATGAATTGTCTTGTCCAAGGACACAGACAGGTAGCGTGACCAGGACTCAAACCCACGTCTACATATTGGAAGTCCCAACTCCTATCCCACTGAGCTACCTGCTCAATGACCCAAACCATCCCATTATACACTAAGGTCCATAAATATTTAAACACTGACAAGGTTTTGTTACTATACCTGCAAGTCAAGTCAGAGCATGCGCTGGTGCCACGCTTCGCTGCATCCACGACACCATGGAACCACCATGGGTCCTGGATGGCAACCACCCAGGCAGAAAACCGGTCCTTCCCCACATCTCTAAAATACTAAGGTGCAGCAAAACCTGCCACCTATACAATATTAGAGTTGATATAAAATAATGAACAAGGGGACATATTGTAGACCTATATGTCCAATGTCCAAATACTTATGAATATAACTGCATAATAGCACTGCATCTAACAATTATTTTCTTAATCGATTAATGGAGAAACTAATCAATCGATTAATCGATTAGTTGTTAAAGCAATAAAATATCAGAAATTGGCAAAAAATGTCAATCAAATGTCTTGTTTTGTCCACAACTCATATGAAATTTACTGCTGGATATGAGTAAACAAACTAGTAAAATAAACCAGAAAGTATTTAAGCCAAAACCAGAGAATTTGGAAATTTTAAAAAAAATCTCAAAACAATTAATCAATTATCACAATAGTTATAATTTAATAGTCGATCAATAACCAATTAATCGTTGCAGCTCTACTGCATAATGCAGTGAGTTTGTCTGCAAAATTTCCATCAGTAACTGTGCAAAAAAAATACTGAATATTAAGCCTTGAAATTTTGGGTTTTGACGGACACAGGTGAGGACCAGTGAACCAACTTTGGGCCATCGTGGCATCTTTTAACATAAGAATTTGCAGTTATTCTTTTATATATTGGTTTAAATAAGAATGCTGGCACAGTGGGACATATCTGTTGCTCGTTGGAATACTAAAACTAAGAGACTAAAATTAAAATGTTTCGAAATTTTACAGTTATGCTTCATAACATTTCTCCATTTATTGACATAAGTAAGTATTTCATAATATTCTAACCATATAATAAAATTAGCCGTATATAGAGGCGTAAGAGTGAACTCAACAGATCCATTGGAATAACAGAACGATGCTCAGGATAAAAATAGATGCTGTGACAGCCTGGTCACCTTTAGTCTGAGCGGACATGTTGATGTGCTTATAGGAAGTGACTGGGCCAAGCAGAGCTGTCGGAAAGGTGGCGTAGGGAAGATGTTCCTCTAAAACCACCCAGTTTACTGGAAATGTCAACACATGTCGAATAATGTGATTTTTATTGTTTTCAATGGGCTGTTTGGGGCTAAAAGCTGCTGAGAAAAAAAATAAAAAAATCACAGAGGAAACTGGAGTATAAAGTGCCAGGATGGAGAAGGAGGGGGTGAACCAACTGGAGGCCAGGTTGACAGATGCCCCCAGAAAGCCACTAACAGGATGACGCCAGCACGACCGTGGGGTAAAGACGGATTATGTCTGAGTAGTAGATAAACAGATTATTCCAGAAACAGTGCCTACTTTTTTAACCTCGTCACTCTTGCCACAATTCCAGTTCCTACTGTTCTACTGCCATGGGAGGGGCGGGGATGATGGGAGATCAGCGCGACGTGTTTACGCCTTCCGCCTAGAGTTCATTAGGAGTGTTTCACCTGTCGGGAGAGCAGCTCAGGCCCTTAAATGACACCCGCCAGACACCCAAGCAACCGCACTCATGAGCTACACCTGAGCTAAACCAGCAGCTCCGAAACCTCGGCTCCCGTCGTCCGCCGTTCATATTTTGGGAGCATAAACTTTCCTCCCACAATGCTTCAGGACTTTGGGTTTATGCTGTTGCTGATCCTCGCTTCCCAAGCTGCTGGAATTAAAGGTAAGCCTTGATTTGTTCACAAACACACAATCCTTTGAACCTTGATGCTACAAGTGCTTGAGAACTCACACACACGAGCTTCCATTTTCATTGTTTGCACAAAGTGTGTGCACTTCTCAATACACAGCAGGAAGACACACGGGTTTGAACAGTAAGACTATCTGCGCACACGCGTACCGCTCACAAAGCAAAGCCTACTGCGATTGCGTAAGTGCTTTGCTGTGAAATCACGAAAGTGTGTGATGCCGTCGGTGCTTCGCCCGAAGAAACGAAAGCGTCATTTGAAGGTGTTGTAAAACACAAAACAAGCAACGCTTTGCTGTTTCTGAACTTCTGAATTGTTGGACCAAACTTATAAAGTGCTTCAATTGGTAACACTCAAATTCAATTCATTTGTACAGCGCCAAATCACAACATAGTCGCCCCAAGGTGCTTCACAAGGGTAAGGTCTAACCTAACCCACCCCCTGAGCAAGCACATAGGCAGCAATGGTCAGAAAAAAACTGCCTCAGGTGGTTTTTGATGACAGGAAGAAACCTCAAGCAGACCAGACTCAGAGGAGTGACCATCTGCTTTAGCCATACTACCACATAACAGAACAAAGAGTACAACAAACAAGTGTCAACGATAGGGAAGGTGCAGCAAAGCATCCAGTTACACATAAAGTCCAGTGGTCGTATTAACCAACTGTCCAAACAAGCAAGCAAATGAATTAGGCTGATTCAAATTAACTTAATTAATATTTCCCAGAAGGGGAGGAGGATGAGGAGAATCACGGGATCCTCTATCTGAGTGTGGAGCCCCTTGATGATGATCTGTGGTGGAAAAATGTCCGTTCAGTTCTGAATAACAAAGAATGGAAACCTCAGTTGTCTTTTCTGTGTAATTTATTAAAGCAAAGAAAATAAAACTCATCTTTGATCAATGAATCAGGACAAGTCAGACCCAAGTTGGTGGTCCCCGTTCTGATGAGGAAAAAGTGTTTGGCTTACAGCTTTATAATGAGACAGTCACGTAGGCAAGCTAACAGAAACAGGGAGTTAGAGCAGCTCCAGGGAAAGGAATGTGGAGGTCGGACACCTGCGAATTGGAACTTGCAGTATGGTGCTTAAATGTGGAGCAAAGTTCATAAGATTAGCTTTCCGCTTCAAGAGAAAAATGGCTAATGGCTATTTTTCACCCATAGATCCCAATAGTGTTCCAATTCACGGGTCCTTGATCTTACCAGTTGATTGTTTGGACTAATGGTTATTATGACCACTGGACCTTATAAGCTCCTGGACGCTTAGTTCCATCACTTCTGTCTGTGCATATTTGAGAATTCTTTGTTGTGCTTTGTCTTATTCAATTTTTGTCATTGGTAGTTTGCAGATGGCCAAAGCAGATGGTCACCCCTCCGAGTCTGGTCTGCTTGAGGTTTCGTCCCATCATCACAAAAACGTCTTTGGAAGTTTTTCCTCACGACTGTTGCCAATGTTCTTGCTCAGGGGGTGGGATGATTTGGTGCTATATAAGTAAATTGAATTATTCATTATAAATGTAGGAATATTAAAATGTCAGCTTCAAAAGTCTAATATGCATTTTCACCTCAGGGATACAAGGTCTTTGGTTCTACGTTGGTTCTGTATTTATTGCAATATATCACAGTGAAAACAATAAAATTACAGATTGGCTTGGTCAAGTATAAGTTTTGAGCTCAATTAGTCAAAATATGCATGCATTTTACGTCGCTCTACCATATGCTTTCTGGTGCCGTGTAAACATCCGACAGATTTTGACGTCATTATAGACAAATGCTGATCCCTCGACTATAAACAAAACAAAAGGTTGTAGAAGACATTATATGGCACCTAAATAAATCCTTGTCATTTGATTGGTGGATGGTATGTTAGGTGACATTGATCATTTGTCCCATTGTATGAGTGACGTCACGGACCGTGCATTCTGATTCCATTTACCGTGCATTTTTGTTCCATACATTTTGCCCCGCTGTACGCCTCAACCACCTTTTCGTAAAAAATGCGTCCATGATACGAGAACGCTAAATCCAGTACGCCATAAGCCGATTAGAGGCTTACGCAGTGTTCGCGGGGACATCTTTAGCAGTCGTAGAAGCGCTGTCAGATGAAAAATTGGAACAAGTTCCTGTTGCGATTTTCTGCTTCGGTCCTTAGCGGCTCTCACTGAGCTCAGAGGTGTGTCGGCGGGTCGGCTGTGGGGCGGAGACAACTGCTGTGCGGACATAGTCGTCTCTGCCCCATGGCTTCACGTTCTGAGAAGAAACACCTGTCTAATTAAAAGTAAAATATCAAATGACGCTGATCTATGTAGGTGTCATATACAACAAATAATGAATGTTTTTAATTCGTGCAATGGAAAAAAATATTTACACGTTTTCATATTTCATGAAAATATTCTTACCATTGCACTTATAAATATTAGTTATTTGTATATTGTAGCACGGTAAGAAAAGCTCGTGTCGAACATAGAGCTAGTCTTCGGTCAACGAGTTGATAAAAGTGGGCGCTGTAACCTATAACTGTTAATAATGAGTCATAATAAAGGTTAATTACAACACCCACTTTAAGCTGGTCTATATACGCCATCTCTGCTGTGTGTGTACGTATCTCCACACGATACTGTTATTTACTGGATACTTTAATTCCGACCACCCTTCAAGTACAGCCAGTGCCGTTATTTTTGGCACAAGTGGGCACAAGGAGGGAACGCGAACCCTCAACTCTGGCCGACAATTACAATGCAGCAACTCTGCTCGGTGCACAGACACAAATAACAGAACAAACAAAAACTATAAAAATACAGATTAGCCAGATATGCTGACAAATTTTATTAAACTTGATCTAAGTTAGATCTTAACATGTGAAAGTGTAAATTAAGAAGTTTATTGTATCATAAACATGCCTCCAGTTTCCAGGGAGACTGCTCCAAATACATTAGGCTTGTTGTTTGAGCCTATATTTACCCTTTGTTGTAAAAAGTTTAGCAAAGGGGTAAGAATCTACCCTGCAGTGTGTCTGTTCATCAATGGTAATCCTCTCTCTTAAGGAAAACTAAAGCTTTTAATATTTAAGCATCTCTGGATGAATTACAAGTCTTTTGAATGTGAAAATCTTAATGCTATTTTCATTCACTTAAACTCTAAATTCAGTCTTTTTAATAAATGAAATGGCTACACATAAGCCTACAGCAATAGTATTGATTTTAATGGTCATAACTTATCAATCTGAATTCATTTTGTCCATATACAGTCTGGTGTTCATAATGATAGGTGGCCAAAAGGACAACCGGGAGGTAAAGACCAGAATCCGAGCAAAAACACCGCACTCGTAAATCCGAGAAATTTCATCGAAGCCAGATCAGTCCTAGAATTAGGACATTCCCCACTTTTCACCCCAAACCTGATGCATCGCCAACCCCCACAAATTGCTCCATATCCCACAAAAAAGGTCTTGGGTTCAAAGTTCCAAAGTAGACTGCACACATCTCCAAGCAGAAGAGTAGCATGTAGCATGACACTTCTGCTCACATTCCCCAATTCTTTCAGTGCAGACGCTCATCCACGTGATCCGCCAATCCTCTTCGATGTGTCCGCATGTCCATCTTCCGTAACTGTTCCTCCCCGCGGGGTCAGCGTATACTTATACCATACTGTATAAGTGTATAGTAGTGTGTCAAATGATTCCCTAGATAACAGACATGTAGTTCCATGGTTCAATCCACATTCTTTTAGCTGAAACACCCAAAAGTGATCAAGGTATTGCCCTGATCAATGGGGGAATTGATTAACTGGAAAAGGCCAAGGGGATGCCCATGCTTCACCTGGATGCGGCAGATAGATGGATACTTTCAGAAGGTGGAGATGGATTGGTTCCGTAGGGTTGTGCTGGATGCAACGATACGTGGCACCAGCGCATGATCCTAGACCTGACGTGACCTAAATGGGGGGGGGCTCAACTTCATGAGGTGAAAAGCACACTGAAAAATCACAGATTCCCGAAATTCTCATGATGTATCAAAAATTTTGAAATAAATGTTCGTGCACTGTGGTGCTGCAGGAAAGTGGTCCTGTGGTGTGGTATGGTAGTGTCCGTATCCAAGCAGTAGCATCTGGAAATGTACACAAACACACGACTCAGTCGCTATAGAGGTCTGCACATTCCTGTGTTATTTGCAAATATCAGCTTTTCTTGTAAGTGGTGTACGATTCTTTTGTTCCATTTTTTTTCTTCATGCACTTGTTTAAAATCAGGCCTCTGTTCCGCAGCAAGTTTGACCTTGAATCCTTTGTTGTGCTTTGCGTTTAGAGACCAGCATGAGGTTGGATGAGGGGGTGAAAACAGGCGCCGTTGGCTATGTAAGCTTAGTGCAGCTGCTGAAAACGCCCAAACACACCAAACCATTTGACCTCAGCAGACATCGATCCAGGAGGTCAGTCTTTCTACACTCTGGAGTGAAAATTTGTCCCCAGGAGACCATCAGTGAAGTGCTTGCCAGCCACCAGGCTTACTACCAGCTCAGAGGTATGGTCCTGTGCTTTCAGCCTTCTGCAGCCACTTAGTAGTTCTGCAAGAGCAGTTCTGTGGGTTTAAGTGCCTTGCTCCATGGCACATTTGGCAAAAATGTTAATATGCAGAGAATGGCTCTCATATTCATACCTGATGATCTTTTTTTTTTATTTTTTTTTTTAAACTCACACCTCATGATTTATAGAACTCCAAACCCCAGGAACATTTATCAAGCTAGAAGTCTGTTCGAAAATTTTGTTTCCATTAATTTCATAAAGGCATAAAAATACTAAACATGCATAGATGTAATTACTTTCATCTGTGCATGCAGACTCGTCTTGACAGCGTCAACAGCCAAAATTTGAGATATGTAACAGAAAGGACTGCAGAGATACAGCAAGCTGTGTTATCAAAAAATGTATCCTGGAACACTAAAATGATGATTATACTGGTGTTTTTAATAAAAGAAAATATAAATGTAATGAAGAGTTGCTTTTTTTTTTGTAGCAAAATCAGATGTTGAAGCAGAATTTCCTTTCAAATAGACACTTTGTTCAAGACATTTTTTCACAATAGATTGAGATTCTTAGAAACTTGTAGTTCTTTAAACTTCCCAAATTGAAAAATACCTTCAAACCTCTTCAACTTTTGGATCAATTGAGGCATTTATTGCATTTTCTGGCTTTCTAGCCTCAGCAATATACATCAAAGGAGAAAGACAAAGACAGGCAACACTCCCACAAGAGAGCTTTCAAAGGTCTTGGACCAGCATTGATCCCAGGGTATAGCAGGTAGATAATAACACTCTGGGGCCAGCTGACCCTTCAGGATTGAGTGGATGAGTCACAGAGATACAGCTCATTCTCTCCTTTTGTCGGTTCCAAGTCGGTTCTCATTGATCAGAAAAAGGGACACTATGGTAGAGCTTCATCACCTCCACCAAGGAGGGGATGTCTATTTGTGGGATTTTTTTTTAGCATGAGAATTCAAAATGAAACACCAATTTCCTCAGAATTTGACAAAAAGGTTGGGCCTAATCTCGAATACATATAACATTTTGGGTAGGATCGACATAAAGGGATAGAGCTAAAGATGTGTTTTTTTTAAATTATAACATTATGGACGTTTGGCTTTAATGCGTGCCTTTTTATTTAAAATCATCACTTGTTCCTCGTCTTATAGCCCAATTTTGAACCAGACTTCACTGAATCCTGTTTTCTATATTTTGGGAAAACCTGCAGACAAATAAGTTGATAAATGTGATCTATGAGGAGTGCAGACGGCTCACACAGCAATGAAAGCCGAGTGCACAGACTTTCATTGAGCAGCGGTGAACGTCTGAGAGCCCGACTGGTGTTTGTTTGCCCAGTTTGTCAGGAAGCTGTGTGGGAGGCGTTCAGGATCTTCTTTGACAGGATCCCTGGCACGACAGAGTACCAGAGATGGGTTCACGCATGTCAACACGAGTCGCTCTGCATCTCTGACGTCGCCAAAAACTTCAGCGCTTCCGAGGAGCACATGAACATGATTCACAGGGTAAGAAAAGTAGAGCGAGTTCACGCAGCACCACAAACACTGTGGAGAGGAATTTTGTTCTCACGCAGTGCATCAGGCTTTTTACCAGGGCCGGTTCATACCGATTATGTTCTCACACTAATCTGTATTTCACTTCGAGACACTTCTAGCAAATGATCATACAGTTACATCTGGTGGAAATAGCTAAACTCTTTCCAGGATCTCTCAAAGAAACAAGACTGAAGATTTTTCATTTTTGGTATGACGTTAGAACCAAACCCTGGCCCAGATGCCTGTCACATCAAAATTTGGATTGATAGAACTCTGCCAATTTGAGAACACAGAATTTTTCAGCTCTGTATTATAGGAATTTATTTTGTCTGCTCTCATTTTTGCTCTGGGTCACCACAGTGGATTCAGGATGGAGCAGCATGTTGACTTGGCACAAGATTTTATGCCGGATGCCCCTCCTGACGCAACTCCAGATGTACATTAAGAATGGGGCACAGGTGGTCTTGAATTGGGAACCTTCTGTTTGGGAGGCAAGCGCTCTAAAAGTTTGCACCACTCTGCTGCTTCAGCTCTATTTTATATGGGTCATAATCGAATAATTTTGTGTTTATACTGCCAATAAAATGTTCAAATTTCAGATAGTAAATTTCGATGTGGACATTTACATTTTAGTCTTCAACTGATTATATGAAGACACAAAATTTAGCAGTCCTTATGGGTTCCGTGAGACAGCCAGCGGGAGACGTGAACCAGATCTGATAAAAAATTTTGACTTGGACCTACAAAGTCACACCAACCCCTTTCACAAGTTGCCTTGGTACTGCTGATCTTTGACCCATAATACTTTAAGGTTTTGGCCATGTCCTAGTCAGTACGGTATGGTTGAGGTCATGACTTAAAACACTTGCCTAAAGTTGAGGGAAAGATGGTAAAACATTATTGTCATCTCATTTTTGTTTGCAGAGGGTGAGCCGGATGCGGGCCGGGAAGCATCCATCAAGGTAGGTGACATTAACGATGTTTGCTCCAATTCTTCAACTTATTCCCAGTGAATTCTGGCATTCCTCAAGGATGTGTCCTGGATCTGGATCCTACTCTGTTTAATGCTTCCATGGACTGGGTGTTGGGTAGAGTTCAGTTATTTGAGTACCTTTGTCGATGCTGTGTTCTTTGTGGAATCAATAGATGCCCTTATTGCCGTTCATGAGAAACTGAGTATCTGGGCTTGAAACTGTCCTGGATCAAGACTGATATCCAGGCGTTCAATGACTTCCTGGCTCAGCCATTAGAGGTGTATTTGTTTGTGGTAAAAGTGTCAAACTTGTTGAGAGACTCATTTATCTCATCAGTGACATATATTTCTCTGAGAGCTTGGTCTATGAGGTCGAGAGACATCTGGGAAGGCTCGTGGAGTCATGATATTGTTAGACAGAGGTGTTTGTTGATGCCGATAGCTTTGCAAGAGAACGAAGGTCAAAGTCTTCAGGGTCGTGGTACTTCCAGTTTTACTGTATGGTTGTAAGACATTGACTCTAACCAGTAACCTAAGGCAATGACTTGATGTGTTTGGTATTAGGTCTCTTAGGAGAACCCTTCTGTAGCCCTCGAAAGACTTTGCGTCAAAGGAAAAGTTACTTCGGGAGACTCCGATGAGGCGTACTACTTGCATTGTGAGGGGACATCAGCTGAAACACGATGGCATGTGGTGCGCTTCCCTGAATATGATCGGGCACGCAGGTGCCTCATTTCTGACAACCCCAGCAACTGGAACAGGCCAAGACGCCATGTATCAGCTGGCTGCTGGAGGTGGGAATGGACCTGTGGTCTGCCTGGGTGGTTGCCAATCAGAACACAGGGAGATTCTATTGTGTGGTAGATGCAGTGAAGTGCAGCACCAACGTATGCTCCTTGACCTGACCCAACCTGACTGTTTCTAACTCATGGGACGTACAAAGATCATATGAACCCATGCTTGTATTGCTCTCATTTGAGTAGATACCTTTAAGTCAAGTCACGTCTGGGAGCATGTGCTGGTGCCGTGCCTCGCCGCATCCACAATACCACCAAACCGCCTTGGGTCCTGGATGGCAACCACCGAAGCAGACAACCGGTCCATCCCCACATCTGTAAAATAACCATCAATCTGCCGCAGCCAGGTAGATACCTGGCTATCATGTGGTAGATACCACAGATACCTTCCCTAATGTACAAAAGAAAAATACTCTCTCTGTATAATACATTCCATCCCCCCCTTACTTTTAGGTCCTTTGACCCGACCACTTTTGTCCTCTATTTGCATCCAAAATGATTTAACAAATGAAAATGTCACACCAGAGATGTGAGGGTAATTACGTTTAAATATGGGCCATTACAGGGACAGAGGTTTGACCAGACCTACAGCTTTACGGCTCGCCCAGGCTCTGTTCACCGTCATCACTCCAATAAAAAAACTGAAAGAAGAACCAGGAAATTTACAGCACTGTTTCCACAGACTGTGGAGAACCATTTGAGTGACTGCGTGAAAAGCACTGATGAATGAATGACCTTTACTGGAGCACATTTGCACTGTGATGGGCATAAATGAAGAGAAACTTCATACTGACATCATCAGAACAAGGAGAACTCAAACTGTTTCACTCACTGAAGCATAAATGCTTCAGCACTTCTGGAACAACAATACGGAATTCATTATGCGTCACTCCAATGAGAGCAGGTTATACAAAGACAATATTCATATATTTCAAATAAAAATCCAATTACGTGTTAGATTTACGCTACACTGAAAACCAAGTTTGAGATGATTATTTGGTACATTTTATGGGATATTCAAAATGGCACGATGAAAAAACTAATAAACTTTAAAAAAAATTATAATGTTACCTTGCTTAGTCCAAGACCAAGATCAGCTGGATTTATAGCCACATCGGAATTACCTTAGAATTGTTCATGTTCAATTATTCCATAGTTATATTCATAATAGTTTTTATTCAGATCCATGTTTTGGACATTGATCAACATGTTCTTATGTATACTTATCAGATCATTCTTAGGCTTTATTCCATATAATTGACATTTACAGTCAGATGTATACGTATGAAGTTGAACAGCGACAATTTTTGTAATTTTGCCTCTGTTCTTCACCACAATGGAGCTGAAATGAAATAATCAAGATGATCTTGTGGTTTAGACTTTCAGCTTTAATTTGAGGGTTGAACAAAAATCACATTAACCACTGAACAATTACAGCCATTATTATACAGAGTCCCTCCATTTGCAGAGGCCATAAGTAATCAGACAAACCAAATATAATTATTATTGTTCATACAAATCATCAGTTTTACAGCCAGTTTTCTTTAGATAAGTCAGAGGATGGATACATGAACATTTCCAAGTCACTGAATGTGTCTTGGACTTCATTTCCATCAATCATTAAGAAAATAGTACAAATAGGATTGTAATGTATGGCAAATCAGTCTGGAGTGACCGTGCAAGAAGGAGACCAGTGAGGGAAGCCATCAAGACACACAGACAAATCTGAAGGAGTTGTAGGCTTCTGCGGCTGTGACTGGAGAACCTGTGCATTGTGCAACTTTTGTCTGTTGCGTCACATCGCAGCTTCACGGCGGAGTGGCACAGAGGAATTTCTTGAAAAGATGTGAAATTTTCTGCTGCAGTTTGTCAGAAGGCACATGGGAGACTCGAGCCTAGATTTGACCTGTTTTCTTATATTAAAATCCTTGTCTGTTCCACTCTGTTCCAGGAGCTACAGCAAATGTTTAGCTAAGAGTTATTTGATCAAAAAAAAGGTTTCATTTGAGTCAAGCTTTATAATTTTAGCTCATGTACAGGTTAGCATATGCACCAAACCCACTGCAAACCACTACCAAAGCCCCTGTAGAAGAAGAAGAAGAAGGGCACTTAACCACCCTAATCACAGTTAGACACAATCCAACCACTAGAAACAGTGGACACCCACAGTCCGGCGCCCGGGGACCAACTCCAGATGGAGAGACGCTGCACTGGTCAGGGGCAGAGAAAGAAGCAGACCCAAATGTGCATGTTTTTTTTAATGGCGGGAGGAAACCAGAGTGCCTGGAGGAAACCCACGCAGACACGGGGAGAACATGCAAACTCCACACAGAAAGGAACTGGGCATGGGCGGAATCGAACCCCAGACCTTCTTACTGTGAGGCAAGAGTGCTAACCACTGAGCCACCCTGCTGTAACTCTGGAACAAATTAAATCAATGGACCCCCCCCCCCCCCCCCACC
>OMMV01164531.1:0-16529 GCA_900302635.1 Chatrabus melanurus
TTTAACCATCCAAATCATTGTTGAACTCCACTGGGTTTTCGAATGTAGCAGGAGACAATAAAGACAGATGGGGTGAGGCTGGTAGTTAACACGAGGAAAAGATAAAAGGCCTAATCCCCGAGAGAAAACACACAGGCGCAACAAGAAGGAAAACTAGAAAAAAACATATTCAAGGGTGCAGATGTCATACAGGGGGAGGAAGAACAGAGATAAAGAGAGACAAGGAGCAGAAAGCAAGTCGCATCTAGATAAAGGCAGAATAGACAGGGGGTCTGGACATTGTTAGCAAGCCTAACGAGATAATTACACCCACAAGCTAAGTGCTCATCCTCCAGGCCTTACAGAGATGGGTGGGGCAGGGGAAGCAGGAGAGAAAGGAAGCACTTTTATTATCGGGGACATTTTAATAATGATGATTGCACCATTAAAGAATGATCCTGCTCCGGGGGAATCACACACAGAGTGAGTGTGTGCAAGTTAACGTGGTAAGACAATGTGAAAGATTTAAAAAAATTATATATAGGGAGAATCTTCTCAAAATGTGCAGTAACTCTGCGACATTAATTACATCACAGCCCCAAACACAAATAGTAGAATGCCTACAGACTGACGGGCTTCAGTCAGCATGCCGTCATTGTCATCGTGCGCCGTATATCTTGCATCTTTATACCTCCTCGTAACTCTCAAGCTTTGGCTTTTCTCTCCCTCTCTCCCCCCCTTTGTGTCTGTCCTTCCCGCTCTCCTTCCGTCTCTCCTCCATCCATTGGTCCAGACAGTGTGTTTTATTTATGATTGTGTAGTGAACAGTGCTTTGACCAGCCTGTGGCACAGAGGAGCACAACAAGCCAGCAGTAAGTGTTAGCGACAGGGCTGTTACTAGCCGTGCGCCCATCAGACGTGATGTTTTTCCCCGTGTTGCGGTCCTTCAGCTTGTTGGCGTGCACCAACCACCTCTAGAATTGTATGAAAAGCTTGTTTATCCAATCAGTATGAATAAAGGGAAAGTACTCTTGCAGCATTATGATTACGTTATCATGCAGAAACTTAACCACATGAGACATTCAGTTCAGGAATGAGTCACGGTTCCAGTATCATGGGGGTCTTTTTGTGCTAGAGCGGGGAACTACAGTTTCTCATGAAATTTGCTCTTGTTTCCTGTTCCTTGAGGGACGGGGGTTTCAAAACAGCACAACAGTGAAGATTTAATTTGATGGCTAATTTTCACTTTGGACCATTTTTCTCAGGACGGCAATTTTGACATGGAAGTTTAAATGGTAAAACGTCTCATGCAGATGTCACATGACAGTTTAGGAAATGTGCAAAACACCACAGGGTTTGAATATAAAGCATTTGTGAAGTCATTTCAGAGAGATATTGGAAAAGTTGAGAATTTAGCATTTAGTTTGGGATCTACAGTTATTTATAGTTATGTTGTACAATTTTGACAGATACATACACATATAACAGTTGAAAGGATGAACAAAAGACAGGAAGAAAGATTGATATAATAATAATTATTATTATTTATAAAGCACTTTAAGGGGAGAAACATGGTGCTCAACATAAAACATCAAAACACAAAATTCTGCATCTATAAAAACAGTTTGTTTACTGTTGAGTGCAAATAAACAGCAGATAATTAAAAGATAAAACTAATGAGAAACAACAGAAAATAAGTTTTAAGATTAGTCTTGCAGATTCAGTTGAAGTAGACTTTCTAATATCAAGATATAGACAGATCAACAAGGGTGGAGGGCTCAAAAGCCCACAATACATTCTCAATAAATCAAGGGAAAGGTTTTCCGAAAAACTGGTCCAGTATACAAATAATGAATGTGAGTGCAATGGTAAGAATATTTTCACCTCATGAAAATATTTTTTCCATTGCACAAATAAACATTCATTATTTGTTTCATATGACACCAAATTCTTCTCAGAACAGGAAGCCACCGGGCAGCAGGACACAGACGGCTCTCTGTCCGCACAGCAGTTGACTCCGCTCGGCCGGCGAGCCAACGACACACCGCTGACATCAGCGAGAGCCGCTGAGGAGCGAATCGGAAAATCGCGGTAGGAACTTGCCAATTCTTAATCTGACAGCGCTTCACCGATCGCGAAACATGTCCCCACGAACACTGCGTGAGCTTCTAATTGGCTTATGGCGTACTGGATTTAGCTTCCTCGTATCGTGGACGCATTTTTACGAAGGGGTGGTGGAGGAGCGCAATGGGGCACAAAGGATAGTCCAAAAATGCACATCGTACAATGGGGCAAATAATGAATGTCACGTGACGTACACCAATCAAACGGCAAGGATTTATTTAGGTATCATATAAAACAAACTTTCATAATGTTATTGTCTTTTTGTTTTGGACGGCCGTACAAAATGAAGGACGGCACAGAGGCTCTGATCATGGCAGTATAAGAACAGGCCCCGAGCACAGGCTATGCAAAGATGCCCTGGAGACAGTCCAGCACACAGTGGCAGGGTGCAAGATGCAAGCTGGGACAGCATCCACTGAGAGGCAACCAGCCAGATATTGTGGAGGTTGACAAGGAGCAGAAAAGGGTAGATGTTGTGGTAGATGTGGCAATTCCAAGTGATGGCAACATCAGAAAGAAAGAGCATGAGAAGATCGAGGAGCGCCAGAGGCTGAAGGAAGAACTAGAAAAGATGTAGAAGGTAAAGGCCACAGTGGTCCCAGTGGTAATGGGAGCTCTTGGGGCTGTGACCCCCCCCCAAACTGGGAGAGTGGCTCCAGCAGATTCCAAGTACAACATCTTAGGTCTCGTTCCAGAAGAGTTCAGTCCCAGGGACATCTAAGGTACTGCACAGAATCCTCAAACTCTCAGCCCTCTGGTAGAGGACTCAAGCTTGAGGGTGTCATGGGTCACGTTTCTGGTGTTCGATTGTTATCTCTGGTTAGTCGGGTTTTGCAATTATCTTCCACATATTATTTTATCCTCATTCATTCATTGCACTCTAGTGAGTTTCCTGCGTGTTAGTTCTTTTCACAATCTCTAGTGTTAGATTGTCTACCGTGCTTTTACTTTGACATCTCTTCCGTGTAGCTTGACTTCCTGTTTCTGGTTTCCAGTTTCACTTCTCTCTGCATTTCTGCGTTAATTGTGGGATGTCCCATGTAATGGACAGACCACCTAGTGGTACTCCACTGGGAACCCAACCATGTGTCTGTCTGTCTGTCTGTTATGATGTCCCACCAACTGAGCTTTCTGTACTCGGGTCATATCTCAGCAACCACTTAAGATAGAGACTTGATGTTTGGCTCACATGAAAGGTCTTTGGAAGGGCTTTCATGATATGGCAATTTGGTTGCTATGGTAACCATGGTTGCTGGGGAAAAATTATTTCTTGAATATCTCAAGGACTACTTATGATAAACACTTGATGTTTAGCTCATATGAAAGTTGTTGTATATTGACTAAGTAATAAAAAAAGGATTGTTTTGTTTCTGTGAAAAAAAATGTTGATTTGTGTTTCTTCCATCCTGGGACATCCCATCTGCGGGGCTTTACGCACTGCTTCTAGTTCTCCTGAGCCGTCGTGCCTCCGCGTTTCCGCCACTTATGGGCGTGTGCCCTTTATTAGGCATCTAACTCCTTGTGTCCTTCACCAGATCGTTGTGATTCGTTCTGCCTTCTAGCATTTTCCCAGTGAGTATTCTTCTGAGTTTCAGTCAGAACTGGTTCCAACCTTTGCTGGACGCTCAACCTGACTTTTTGTCTCTTTTTTGATACCATTGCTCTGTATTTTTCATCTGCTAAGGATACTGATAATAGAGTTGAACTTTGACTGTTCACCTATTGACCCTATGAGGGACTGACTTTGGTGGCTGCCCGCTGTGTAACGAACTTTGTTTTTTCATAGCTTTTCCTCTCGCTTTGCCATAATTTCTGAGACTGCTGCTCACCAAAGCTTTAGCTAAAGACTCACCAGCGGTGCTGTTATTCAGCCATGTTTTTGTGGACTGGATTGTATATGGACTCTGCCACACCTTCTGTGAAGATCCTGCCACCCTGTTTTTTTAAATAAACTTTGTTTGGACACTTAATACGTTGTTGCTCGACCGCAAAGGGGTCGAGTCTGATAGGTGACACAGTGCACCTATCAGTGTTTATTTGCATTGCTTGATGTGTCAAGCCCCAGGCTCCTCCTCAGACTGCTGTACTTTTCATACAGACACTCTCCAACTTAGAAGAAAACAGATCACATCTACACCTGAGTTTTCCCATGTGCCTTCTGGCAAACTGTAGCTGAAATGTCATGTTTTCTTTTTAAGAAAATAGCCACAGAAGCTTATAAGTTCTTCAGAGTTGTCTGGCTGTCTTGATGGCTTCCCTCACTAGTCTCTTTCTTGCATGGTAACTCAGTTTTTTGAGAACTGTCTACGCCAGACAGATTTACCATACAGTACCATACTGTTTGTATTTCTTAATGATTGATGGAAATGAAGTCTAAGACATATTCAGTGAGTTGGAGATGTTCATGTATCCATCCCTTGACTTGACGAAAGAAAATTGGTTGGAAGTGATGATTTGTATGCACAACATTCATTACATTTAGTTTGTCCAATTACTTGTGGTCACTACAAAATGAAGGGATTGTGTATAAAAATGGCTGTAGTTCCTAAATGGTTAATTCAATGTTGCTGTCAAACTCCTTGAATTAAAACTAACAATCAGCACTGGGAGCACATCGTGATTGTTTCATATCAACTCCACCATTTTGGTGTATAGAGGCAATAACTGTGTCACTGTCCAAATACTTACGGACCTGACTGTAGATCTATGTAGGACTGGAGTGAAACATTCTGCAACTGCAGACACAGGATAGTGCTGGCTACGATAAAGCCACTGCCGATTGAAAATGATCTCTAACAGACCATTTGGTGTGTTATAACAATATATTTTCAAAAATCTTAAAGAATTAATTAATGCTTTTCTCGTTTCCTTTTTTCACAAAATTTGACAAACTTCACCTTGAACCTAGAGGCAGAATGGAGGCATTGTATTGGTCCTTGCCGATAAACGTCAGGACAGTTGATACCAGCATGCATAATAATTTAGTATGGTTGTATTGTTGTGCACTCAAGGTTGCACATTGAGCAGAGGTGCCCCTTCCCTGCAAGCAGCCCTTGGCCTTATTTGATCGGGTCCTCTGGAAAATACGTGTCAGCCTGGGCTCAGAATATTAAGTGGGATTTCAGTGCAACTGTTTGTGTTTGAGGCAAAGGTGAAGGAGGCTGCACAGAGTTGGAGTTGTGTGGGCTAAACCTCAGCGGGGTAATGGAGAGAATGACAAACAATATGACAGAGAATACAGAAAATAGAAATAAAATGTCAGCTGTGCAGAAGGACAGCACTCTAATAAGTGTTGTCCTTCTGCCTGTACATCCCAATGCTGCTAATTTAAAAGCTGAGCTCTGGACAAAGATTTTCCCTGAGCAGTTCTTCTTCAGGGCTGTTGGGGGACCTGGGCTTCACTGTCAACTTAGAAGCCTATTTCAAGACTTCGAAAAACACAGTACTACTGCACCAGTAGTTCAGTGCCGAATTGGTAACTGCTGCACCCAGAAATATCTTGGAAAGGAACTACGTGGTTCTTGCAGCAAGTTCCCTGCTCACAGCTGCACCATGTTTTAAGTACCATAATGATACAAGTTTCAAGGAAGAGATGTCTGTACAACTACGCGGCACAATGATAACTTCAGGTGGACCCTGCAAGACTGAACAATCAGAGCATTCTCAAGTAGGTGACTAGAAAGGGAGAGGAAACGTACATTAGAAACTAAAACTCAAGTCCTCAACACTGAGGCCCCTATGGGCTGGATCATGCACACAGAAACGCGCCACATGGCCAAAATGTCGCAGCAGATGTTCCCTCACAATGCAAGTGACACTCCTCATCTAATTCTGCCTAATTACTTGATCGACACAAAGTCTTTCCCGCAGTACCCAAGGATCCTCCAATGTGACTTAGTACCAAAGACATTTCGTCGTTGCCTTAGGTTACTGGTTAGCGTCAAATTCTCACAACCATACAGTAAGTCAGGAAGCACCAGGACCCTAAAGACTTGGACCTTTGTTCTCTTTCAAACATATCAGCTTCGCCAAACACCTCTGTCCAGCGACTTCATGACTCCATAAGCTCATCCCAGTTGTCTCCCGGTGTCAGAGACAGAGGACCCAGAGACATGAAGGTCGCTGCCGAGATAGGTCAATGTAGAAACCAAAATACAATGATGCCTCACATTCACTCACACACTGATGTCAGCATGCTGCCCTGCAAGGTGCTCAACAGCACACCGGGGGCAACTTCGGGGATTAAGGACCTTGCTCGAGTGGACCTTTGTGATTTTCCTGTCTGACGAGGAATCAAACCACAGATCATCTGGTCACAAGCGGGGAATATAAATGAGAAAAAAAAACAATATTTTGTCACATGGAGATGGCAATTACCACCACTTTCCTCAAAGCCACTTAGCATTAGTAGCCCAACGGGAAAGGTCCAACCTCTGCCAAAAGTGTTGCAGTTTTACACATTGAGGATGAGACACGCCTCAAATATTTATAAATGCCTGAAGAGCTTTCTGGAGTTCCTGAAAGATCAGTTACTGTACCTTTACAAGCACATTTAGGAATACAGTATATATAGAAAACGCATGACTCACCAGAACAACAGATGGCCCAAAGCCTGTAATTGGCTACAGTTAGGAGCGCTCTTATTTCATACATTCAGTCCATTTCCTTTTATTGGTTTGAGAGTAAAGAAAATTGTGCTCTAATCACTTCCACCTAAGAGGACATGTTGAAAAGAGTTTGTGCTGAATTGAGTTACACATATAAATTTACAGGGAGGACTGAAGCCAGCAAGGGAACACTTTCTGTTAAGCAGGTTTGAGCCAATCATAGGGAAACTGAAATAAAGACGGGACATTTCATCTTTCATCAAAATACTTCAGTTCTAGGTCAGTTTGGATTGGATTCTCCATCCTGTTCACCAGCAGGAAAAGAAAAGTGATTCGGTGGTTCATAATAATACGTCACAGTCAGAAGAATCGAGGTTGGGATCAGAAGGCCAACTGGGCTTTTATGTGCAGAGTTTCCATTGCATTCCCCCGTGTTCAGTTAAGCCCTCACCAACATTCTCCATTCTCTGCAGATATCTCAGGACAGCATTATTCAGCATCTTGAGCTGCAGTCAACATCATCAGGCATGCGGCTCCTCAGGTCCAGGCAGCGTTGGCACCCCAGGAAGCAGCTGATTATAGAGGATGTACATCCGTGTTCTGGCGTGAGCCCCCACTTCCTCCCACAGAATGGTATGACAAAGACCCGGAGACATTCCGGTCCTTTCTCTCTCTTTATGAAGGTGACCTGGGAGGCATCTGCAGGATAAGAGCTAGGCTGGAGGCTGAAAGTCATTGCACAATCACCTATCTTACGGGTCGTGCCAGGGGTTGAGCGGCGATAGAATGGGACCGAGGGTCCTGTTACGGCACTATTTGTCTCCCCTACATAAATTGTCGCCGGTGACAATTCATGCACCCCCTCCCGGCACAAATTGTCGTCCCTCAACATAAAATGTCACCCCCTACAATTTCAGGGGTGACAATTTATGCAAGCACTCGTGGCACGAATTGTCACCCCTTTGTCGGGAAAGTAAAACTCAGTGACGAATAAAAAGTTATGGCTGGAGTAATATGGAACAGTATAACTATGATTGGTTATAATCATTGCAAATACCTCGACATAAAAACCTGCATCATACATGCATTTTCGAACTAACCTCGCTGAACTAAATAACCATAGAAATCACGTATAATATATTGTAGAAAAAAAAGTTCGAATTATTTTGACTCAAGTATTAAAATAAGATTTTTTTTAACAAAATTTGGGAGTATGCTATTTTTTCTTGAAATGGACCCAAAATTATAACGTTTCAAGAAAATAAGATTCTGCGGCAGGTTGTTTTAAAGTAAAATAGTTTTAAAAATAACAACATTCTCATTATAGCGCTGTCACCCCTGGACACATGTTGGAGTAGGTTTCAGAGACCAGCACATGCGGCACAAATTGTGCCATAACAGGTCCTCTGTCAGCTGGTTTCTCAACCACCATGCGCCAAGTCTTTGGCATAAGGAAAGTAATCCATGGACTGCCTCGTGTCCGGAAGGTCCACACTCAATTTACTAATATGGTTCATTTTATTCGTATGAACACTTTACCCTCCTCTAAAGATAGCACAGATGCTCTGGGTCAGCACGTCTTCCACCTGCATGGACTCCCCACTGACATTGTTTCATGTCTAAATTTTGGAGGGAGTTTGCACACAGATCAGTGCTTCTGTCAGCTTGTCCTCTGGGTACCACTCTCACTTGAATGGGCAGACAGAATGTTACAATCAGGAGTTGGAGATGGTGTTGAGGTGCTTAGTGTCCAACCAGCCCTCGCTGTGGGCTGACAATTTGGTTTAGGTCGAATATGCCCATAATTCCATCCTCTTCTCCTCCACCAGATTGCCGCCGTTCTGTTGCACATTCGCCAACCAGCCTCCTTTTTTTTCCTGATTTGGAGGAGGAAGTGGCGGTGCCTTCTGCTCACGCATACGTTGTCGCCTCACGTGGCGCAGAGCCTGGGCGGCTTTAGGATCGAACTGTTTGAAACAGTTTTCAAGTGCTCGGTGATGAAGTTAAGACTGACACTATTTCGTTCTCAAGATAGTCAAGCAAATGACAAAGCTGTGTTCAAGCAAATGACAAAGCTGTGTTCAAGTATTTCACAAAGTCATTTAATTAGCCGGCTGCAGTAATTACCAAAGTTAATCCTTTCCACTGCGGGACTTTGTCTTTTGCAGTTCTGCCTTTTACAAGATCCCCAATTCTCTTTTATTCTCTGGGGTCAAATATACATGAATAAATTTGTTCAATCACATTCTTCTATTTCCTAAAAAAAAAGAGAGAGAGAGAAATGATCAGAACTACATATTTTATTTTGTTATGTATAACCAGAGTTTCTCACTTTGCTTTTGGGAGGCATGACAAAGAGAAGCTCATGATTCAGCAGCCAAATGGAGCATTTATTTTTTCCAATCGGAGTTCAGTAACTTTTCAGGCATCACTTTATCTTACCTGGCTTGGGGGAATCAGTCAGACTGTTAAAAATGCATAAAGCTGGTTGCAAGTACAAGATGTTTCTTTGACTGAAATATTTATGCAGCAGAGCTGTGGGGCGATGGAGGGCGCACAGAGTCACTGTCCTCAGAGAGACGCTGTGACGCAGGAGTGTGGGTCCATTCAGGTGGGGCTCTTGGTGGCAGCGCTCCAAACACACTTCGCTGCCCTCCGGCCCACTTCCACCTGGAAGCATCTGTCTGGCTGAAGTCCCTCTCCGCACAGAGTGCCAAGTTCAGGAAGCACAGACTCGGTGATCTGTGATTCATTAAACATCAACAAGTTCACGTGGAGACTTTCTGTGGAACGTAGTCTCACACTCCCAATACCTGAGGGCCACTGGACAGATTGTGCTCTCCTGGAAGAGGGGGGAACATGAACAGTTGCGCAATATTAAAATAAATAAATAAAACTATCAGTATTCAGTTAAAAAAAAAAACTATTATATGCTGCATGAATTAACTCCAAAAAAATCTGGTGGTACTTGATATTTAATTTTGTAGCCAAAAAAAATTCTTGCAGACACTGAGGTGTTGCATCTTAAAATAAAGAGGAATTTGCACACCACAGATGCTGCCACACACAGCCTTTATTTGGTGTTGCGTGGACATTTAGAGTCACAAGCTTTTCTAGCAGCCTGAAGAAAAGCTTCAGGCCCTAAGGCCCCTATCACACCGGGCTGCGAGTGGTGGCAACAAATTGCGAACGGCGTTCCCGAGGGAGTCCCCAGAATGTCCTGAGACGTCCGCGGGGGTTCCTAATTTCCTCACGTGAGTCGCAGGGCCTCTCTCTCGTGTCACTGGAATTTTGAAGATTCCCAAAAAATTCATGCGACATATTCCCTCTCAAAATACTCCCACAGGCGTCACAGTGGCGCAAAACCGTCTAAAACCCGACCCAAACCGTTCTCCATGTGTGTCGCACATGGTACAGTCTGCCCCCCTGTGAAGATGCCGGCATCAGAGTCCCTCAGAACCCCCACAATTACAAGAAATGTCTACACTGTATTTTAGGAAATAATAATAATACCATAGATGCATAGTTATGACATAAATGCATGATAATAACTTACAATAAACGGCGTTCCGTCTGGACATTAAACTAATCCACAGCTTGAACTGCTGACATCTGATGCGACTGACAGGAGGTGTAATTCAGTTTAAAATGTGGAATGAACAAATAAAGTCCAAATTACAGCCCGTCACACGGTAGAAAAGTATGTCCACCCATTCCTGCTGCTGTCTCAGCCCAGTGTGATAGGGGCCTAACCGTGGTGGAATGCAACATTTGAACCTGCAAAAAATCTCAGAGTATTGAATGTTGCAAATGACTCTGTATTGCCCATCCGCCATGTGGAATGTATCACAAAACACAATATAGGGTTTATTAAATGTTTCAGAAGCTTCCAGGCCCCCGATTATTAACGTAATAAGTGCCGCGCCCATAATTCAGCTGCAGAAAGAGCTTTCATCTCTGATATGTTGTCACAAAGATTAATCTGACCCTGGACATGAAAGCAGATGAACTGGCAATGAGCGCTGGAAACCCACACACTCAAATACTGTGAGGTAACCAACAAAGAGAAGGTAGGTGAGAGAATTAACTGAATGACATGCAGGTGTGCAAACAGAGGACAGTGCAACCCCACCTATGGACACCAGAGGGAGACAGAGACAAGTGAAATGACATATCAGGGCCAATAGCGATAAACGGCAAGGGCCAGAACCTTGACATTCAGTGATACTGGTGATATCTGCAACCAATTCCTCAAAATATCCATTCGAAACGAGTTTGACCTTTCAAGGTCACCCAAGGTCAAAGGTCATGTGACCAACAAAAGGGTGACGTATAGCTTCAAGCGATAAAAGACGGTAGAGTGTCTAGCAGTGAGTAACTTTAGTGAGTAAAAAAACGAACAAACTGCAAAACTAAACCAGAGTAAATGATCTCACAATGAGAAAATGAGTTGAAGCAAAGCTGTCAATCACACCAAAGAGCAGCACGCTGAAATAATGACAAACTTCATTTAGGAGAAGCAGCAGTCGAGAAACTTTCCAATTTATTTTACATCATCTCATTAGAGCACATCTCTTCACAAACATTACATTTCACAAGAACGGTTAACATTTGCCTCTGCCGTTTGTGTGCATGCGAGTGTGTGTGTGTGTGTGTGTGTGTGCTGTTTGCATGTTTATTTTCAAATGTATCTTTATGCTTGGGCTGCTCTCAGAAATAGAACTGTTATTCGCCTGGAAAACAACATGCAATAGGAGTGTTTGAACACGCGGAATGCTGCGGACGCTTCGAGTATTTGCATCAGTGTGTTAGCGTGTGCAAATAAACGGCTGTTTCATCGAATCAATGTATTTATAACAGCTCCTGGTTAAGAAGAAATACTCAGACGTGTGGAACGAGTTAATTAAACTGAACCGTACTGAACCTTTAATTAAACGACGACAGTCCCGACAGTATTTACAGCAGATAAACGTCTCACTCAGATATCAAATTTGACTTTTTAGTGGGGCAGATAACTGCAAATATCAGATGGATTGTTCACATTGTAATACAAGCAACAAAAGTGGCACATATATCCAACATGGGGCGCTTATTCAGAAAAGAACGTTAGCCAAGCAAAAATCCAAGATGGCCACCATTTGTGGGATGAATTTTCATAAAGCACAATAATATGGAGCAAATTTTGTGATTTTGATGTCAATATGTATGCATTTTAAGTCTAGACTGCAATTTCTATGCTTCAGCATGTCTATAAACACCCTCCATTGTAGCACAATTTGCTCATTTTATTTAAAGTGCCTGTAAAGTGAAATCCAGTCTGTGTTTTGAAACAGTCAAACCACAGAAAAAATATTATTAACCACCTAGCTGAATTTTAATGATTAAAAAAAAAAAATCACTAAGTAGATAAAATTAGGTTTCAAAATCATGTAAAAATGAGCAGCTTTCCCTCTGACTGTGTGTGCGTCTTGGCTGAAGGCACTGAAACCACGCCCCAATCGCGTGGATTCAATTAGACCAGACCAGGCACGGGCAACTTGTGGTTCGAGGGCCAAATTTGACCCTCACCTTTAATTAACCTGTGACCTTCACCTTTAATTAATCTGTCCCTCTGAACTGACTCTTTAAGATTACTTCACTTTAAAAGGTTCATTCACTTGGCTTTTTTTTCCCGCATTCCACTGGGTCCATCCAAGGAGAGAAACAACCGTGGAGAAAAACAATAAGCCAAACCTAATGACAGCGAATGATCACAAAAGTTCATTTCAGGACCTGGCTTGTATTTCTGAAATAACCATTTTGAGAAATGCATAACTGGAAATAAAACGCTCTGTTTGCCAAAACATTTGAACGCTTTTATCATCATTGCTGAACCTGATAAATGTCAGAATTTGACTTCAACACATTTTCAACACTGAATTTTAGGTGCAACATTTATCACATGTTCAATACTAATAAGCCTTAATATTTGGGTGTGTCATTCAGGTGGAAATTGCTCAAGAACACTAACAGGTCATAAAGGGCGAAACTATGCTCTTATAAAAATGAAACACCTCGAGTAGATCACACAAAATAAACGGCATCATGCATGACATGGAGTATTTTAAACTGCACAATTGGAATAACTGCACACACACATACACAAAAAAAAAATCATCTAAAATTGTGACGATAAAATAAACACTCCATTAAGCAGTGGAAGCGTTGGAAGGTGTACGAGATCAAAAGACGGCTGTGCTTCCTACGCCGTCGTCCTTAAATACCTGGTGTTTCAGCAACACGGAAAAATCAATTTAGAGCACATCCTTTCTTTCCACATCACAGGATGAGAGCACGCTCCTCTGACATCTCGACAGTACGGCTCAATCGCTGAAGTGAATTAGCAGGCTGGGTGCCATTTTATTTTTTATTTTTTTTGTGGCTGATAAAGACTTGGATTAGTGAAGACAAATTATTCCGAAATAAAGCGAATCTGTATGCATTATGTCATTATATCATCTGCATTCCTCACTTTAGCATCTGTTATCTCACAAAGACTACAGTTAACAGGCAAACCACCACGGTCAGTTCTCTGTGTGGTACAATAAATAGTTCCAGTGACTAGCTAAATGTGGAAAAAGGGATTGTTCGGAGTGCGTCCTCCCACCTCGTCAGAATGAAGCTGGCCCAATAAATTGCTTTCCAGGAGGATGAAATGTTCAGCGTACCACGCTACACTGCACAAGATTGCTCACTTGTACAATACAGTCTCGTGATTAATAACCCCAACAACTTCAAGCCCATTTTCATGATAAAAAATACCCATGCATAGCTGCTCCTTTTTTCTTTTCTTTTTTTTAAACATCCCTCTGGAGTTTTTTTTTTATGGTTTGCTCATGAGATGAGACCCATTAAACTGGAATGTGTCTGTTTGTCCAGTAGCATGCTCCATGCGTACGTCGGCATCCATTTAATGAGCTGCACACACAGTAAATGTTGTTGTTGTTGTTGAAAATGAGAACATCTGGCCAGAACAATCAAAAAAAAACAAAAAAACCTCCCCGTCTTTCGCCTGACACAAAGCAACGCACAGCACAGCGCAAGTGTCTTTGCTATTTTTCAGCCGAAATGGTTGCCATTGTCACACCCAAGTGTCCATGTTCTTTGAGATGTAGGAGCGTTTGTGCTCTTCTGTGTACTGATGTAGGTCTTAAAATGAAGTGTGGTCAGGCGTGGTGCTGGTGCTTTGCTGTCATGAGGCAGATGTAAGCGATTGCCCCATCGATCGCAGAGAATTTCTGCCGTTTACACGGTGCGGTATTGAGTCACGCCTGACATAGGTGGGTTCACAATGCACGTACACTCTGCTTGTACAAACAGGAACATGTATCAGTGCAGTGGATCCCAACGCTGGTGCACAGGGACCCACCAAACGTGCACATTTTGCATCTCTACCCTGCTTTGGCAAAAGCTGATTAGCTCATTCAGGTGTGCTCAGCCAATCAAGAGCTAACAGATACCTGAATGAGCTAATCACCTTTTGGCAGAACAGGGAGAGATGCAAAATGTGCATGTGAGTGGGCGTCCGAGTACCAGGATTGGGAACCATTGCCTTAGTGTATGGAAATACAATGAAGTAAGTCCAATACAGGTGCTGGGGCCCATTGGTGCCCGTGCTTATACCCAGATACCGTAGCATGAAGTGGATGAGAATTGACTACTGCCCTTGGATGGGATGCCAGCTCATTAACATGTTACTTCCCCAGCCAGGGTTGGTACCCGCTTACAGCTGGGTGGACTGGGACAATGCAGATGATATCTATTGTCCAAGGACAGACAGATAGCGTGAAGCACACACCAGGAATCAGACATATTTGTAGTCCATAATAAATAAAAGCAGAAAACTAATGGAAAATGACAAAACTTTAATAACTCTGGTTTGCAACATATTTTTTTACACTGGCTTTCTCGGTTGGCAGGACCAAGACGGAGCTGACCACAGTGTCCGGGTATAGCGGAGATGAGGGGCTGATTGCAACTGGTGGGACAGCGGAGGAGATTGGATGGTCAGAGGAGGAGGTGTTGCGGGAATGAGGCGTTCAAATGCTTCACCTCAGGGAACTGTGGTGGATGACTGCTGCTCCCACTCACTTTGCTCACAGAATCATTTCCACAGCAGAAAACCTCACTTCTGAGTTTCCCGTGTAAATAGCAAAGCACCAGGTGCTGACGCAGTTGTGTCTTAAAGATAATGACAGGCGACACTGATTCATTTATTTCCTGTTATGCCCAAAACACGCCCATGACTAGTTAAGTGACTAAATACAGTCCCTTTGCTCCCTGCATCTTGCTTTGTGCTCAGATGGCACACTGTGTAAATAGCAAAATGCAGTTGGTCATGCAGCAAATGCACTTTACTGTACCATAGATAGTCAAAATAGGACACAAGGTAATTTAATGTCAGAAAAATTACTCACCAAATACTAAGATACTTTGGTCACAAAATACATTTTGTAAGCTTATCTACACTGTCATCTCACAGAAACGAGGTCTTGGGTTCAAACCCAACATGGCCAGTTTTCTGTGACCTGCATCCTTTGGCAACATAACGCGTCCCCAATATGTTATTTGTTAATAGTTTTAGATTGGTCTTTTTTTAATTATTTGATGGTGAGGTAGTATGTAGGATGGAAACTTTTTCTGACTTATTTTATGCATTATTACCCACCTGTTGGTGGATACAATATCTCAAATGGCATAGTATGAATTTCAAAGACGTTTTGGAAGGATATTGTTCTTTTGTTAACTTTGTGAGAGACGACATTGTTCAAGTATTATAAATCTAGAATTCCAGAATTGTTGCACTTTTCTGAAAGTTTAAAATCTTGATTGGATTAATGAACAATTGATTAGATAGCCTGAGGTCAATTTTCTCATATTTGAATAGTGTTGCTGAATGGTGAAAGAAGCGTTCACTTTGGGTGAAAACTTGGCACACATACAGAGTTTTACCCACTGAATAAATCCAGTCTAGGGGCCAATTGATTTTCGTCCATTTTTTTCCAATATGGCTGCCATTTTCAAAATGGCCACCATCGTAGGTGAAAACCAGTAATACGAACACATTTATGTTTATAATATGGTCATTTAAAAATTTTTTAAACATAGATATATGTGTTATGTGATACTTATGAACCTCCATCCCTTTTGAAGTGTGGATGTAATGTGGACAGAGGATGCATTGGTCAATGCAAGTGTGTCAAGGCAGGGATGGCGTGTACATCGTATTGCAAGTGTCGTGGGGACTGCGAGCGTCATTAAAAGTCAAATGAAACAACGTAGGACTGAAAGGTGGCCCAGGGTGACCTTGGGACTCTCGTGCCCAGGGTATAACGTAAAGAAGGGCAAAGACCTATTTTGAGATATTTGATGTATCTCAGCCACTTATCTTGAATAAATAATAAAAAGCTTGAATCGTGCTTCAACCACAGGTCTCTGCATAAACATCCTGACAGGCTGCACACGTTGCATTTACCTATTGGGTAGGAATTTGGCGGGCATTTTGACTTGTTTTTCGCCATTTTGGACAGTTCTTCAAATCAATCAATATTGACTCCAACACAATAATATACATATAGATGGGCGTGAAACGTTAACAATTAGAAGGAATGAATGATTTATACTAGCAAGAATGTGGTATTTTCCTCATTGGCAGCCATTTTGAATTTGGCCGCCATCTTGGATAGAAATTGGATTTGGCCCCTAGGCCAGATTTAAAGAGCACATGACGAGCTACATATGTGCCAAGTTTGGTGCTTTTCACCCAAAATGAACAATAGG
>OMMV01164577.1:0-10422 GCA_900302635.1 Chatrabus melanurus
TAGCTGCTGTTAGCATCTGCTACCCAAGGTTACTGGTGCAATCATCCACGCAAGCACGCTGACTGATGTGTCGCCCTGCCTGTTCAGAATCACTGACATTGTCGAACCCCTCTCCCGCAAGTTTCCACGTTTGCGCTCCATCAGCGCTTGTGCTAATGGAGCGATGGCTAATACTACTCTGCTAACATGTTGTGGAATGCCGTGCTGCGTTTGAGGGAACTCCGTAAACAGAGTGCTGCAGTGAGGAGCGCTTCTGCTGAACGCGGAGTTAAAGCGCGCGTTTCATTTTTAATTTTTTTGGCAAACTAATTTAACTACTCGATAATGTAAATTTGCACATCGTTAAAACAACATTCACGATATTATCGTAGACGATATATATCGCCCACCTCTAATTGTGGTTAGATGAAAAAGGTATTCCAGATCTTTTGTGGAAGAAATGGACGCCGTGTGCTCCAGACCAAAGACGAAAAGGACCATCCAGACTGTTATCAGTAAAAAAAAATTTTTTAAAAATCCAAAAGCCAGGGTTTGTCATGGTATGGGGTTGTGTCAGTGTCCTTGGCAAAGGTAATTTACACTTCTGTGATGGCAGCATTTATGCAGAAAAGTACATTGAATTTTTAGAGCAACATATGCTGCCTTCAAGATAACATCTTTTCCAGGGACATCCATGCATTTTTCAACAAGATGTTGCAAAACCACATTCTGCACACATTACAAAGTTATGGCTGTGAAAGAAGAGGGTACAGATACCAGATTGGCCTGCTTTCATTCCTGACCTGTCCCCAATAGAGAATGTGTGGAGAATTTTGAAACTAAAAATGCAACGATGACGACCCCGTATTGTTGTACACCTTAAGATGTGTTTGCATGAAGAATGGGATAATATAACACCTAAAATGCTTTGACGCTTGGTATCCTCGATGCCAAAACGTCTTTTAAGTATTGTGAGAATTTATGGCAACATTACAAAGTGGTAAATGCTTTAGTGTCCCAGCTTTTTGGGGGGGCGGGGGGTGTTGTAGGCCTGAAATACAGGAATGGATGTATGGTAAGAAATGAAATGAAGCTGATGACACAAAACATGAAATATCTTTGGTTCATACTGTCTGCAATGAAATGGAAGTTAAAGTAAATGTAAGAATCACTGTAATTAAATATTTGAAAACTTGGCACATTATTTATTTATCACACAAAATAACATTTGTAAAAACTAATAGACTTACCTGACTTGTTGTTGTTGTCTCACACAGTCAGAGCCAGTCCGTCACATAGGCAGTATAGACAAGTGCTATGGGCAGCAATGACCCATAGGGGGCACCCCAAATAAAGGCAGAATTATTTTTTAACTTCCACTTTTTTATTACTGTTTTGATACATTTACTGTCACATTTAATCATAAATATTACAAAATAAAATTATAAGTACATAGTTCTTTAAAAAGAAATTTAAAAAAACTCCTCCAAATATCCTTAAAATCACACTAACCATTCACGTGTCACAGTCCTCCACAACACCAGGTGGCAATAAGTCCTTAAGTACTTTTTTTCAGAGTGAAGTCCTGACTGCTGTTACTGGCATGAAGCAAAAAGTTTCCCTCCTGCCATTTTATTTTAAAAATGGGCCCCACATTATTTTCGTTGCTCAAATTTCATGAGGAGAGATTTTATCTTAATAAAGAGAGCAGCATGGTTTGCATTCACCTTTATCATCCTCAGAACAGTGTGCAGCCACTAAGTGCAGCTCACTTCACAGCAGTGCAAAGGATTCTGGGAAAACTCTGGTGATAATTTATTCTGTTATTTGAGAATGTTTTATTCTGGTTATTGTGGTGAGGTAGTTAGAGATATGTACATAAGTGATTATGATGTCAAAAAGAATCAACATTCGGCAACTTGAGTATAAATTGTACGTTACAAACTGACTTTCACTTCTTGTTTGGCTAACAGGAATGGCTGTCAACAAAAAGTACTGAAGGACTTAATTGCCACCTAGTGTTGTGGAGGAATGAAATGTTTTTTTTTTTTTAAATGATTACATACCTGTAAGGTTTTATATATAAAATAAAGAAGACATTAAAGACACAAGCTATACCATTTCTGTGTAAGTGCATGAACACAGTAATTGGTGGTTAAGTAGCTTTGCAGGGGGCAGAAGATAAAAAAATCTTGCCTGGGCCACCAAATTGGTCATGGCTGGCTCTGCACACGGTCCAAATAAGGGTTTTGCTGAGCAGCATAAAAGTAATATTCCCTCTTTTTATTCTAGAGCATGGTCTTTCAGGTAGAGAGCATTTTTTTTCTCGTGAATTTACTCGTTCTCTAAGACGAAGAACGTTTATCTCATTCAGAGCTGTGTCTTTTTCTTCTGTTTTCTTCTTCTCCTGCTGCTTCTTCTTCTAACTTTTATGTACTCCAGAAAATACGGTAGTTTTATTAACATAGCAAGATGAGGGATTTTCTGCATCTGTAATCTCTGTAATTTTCACCCTTACTTTGACCATGTGAACTCTTACTAGACGGGGAATGTTCGTTTTTCCAACACATTGGTTTACTTTTGGGGGTGCTTCGAACTTGCCCACTGAATATATTGAACATTGTTACTTTGAAAAGAAAAACACTATGGTGTGAGCTTTATAGTTTATTATTGATGTTCTCTCGTCTAGCCTTTCCAGACGATGGTTAGGGGACTGTCTGCCTTACGGGATGATGAGAAAAAAGAGGAAAAGGTCAACCGTCCTCGGGAGCCTCTCATGTCTCTTGTGGATTGGGCAAAGAGTGGTGGTATGGAAGGGTTTTCTCTCAGAGGAGCTCTGCGCCTGCCTTCGTTCAAGGTAAATCACTACACCGCAGTAAGTCCTCGGCTGCAGCTTATTTAATAGACCCCACTATAACTGTGTGAAATCAGATGTGATCAGCAGACGGGTCGATTATGCTTCAACTCTCCAGAGCTTAAAAAAGTTATCCTTTCATCTTTTATCAGTGCTTGTGCTGGACTAAAGTTAACAGTATAGTTGTAATAACTGTGTCAGCACCCTGGTAAAATTACTTTTGTATGATCCAGATTTGTTCATTTTGCAAAGCACTGATTTTTTTTTTTTCTTCTAAGTGCCACTTTGTCTAGTTTTCTGCCAGCTGCAATATAATAATGTCCAAAAAAAGCCTGACAGTTGAAGCTATTTTATATTTGCTTCTAAGATATGTTAATATTCACTTGTGCAGGTGAAGAGGAAAGAACCTCAGGAACTGGAAGAGGTAGACATGAAAAGGCCACGACCCTCGACCCCGCCAGACGAGGATGATGAAGGTTTGATCTGATGTTTGCATTTGAGAAAAAGTCCTGAATTAATAAGCCTGGGCCATGTGTCTCAGCTGTTGTTGTCGTTTGCAGCCGCAGAAGGGAGGTTACCAGAGGCAGACAGACGCCGGGCACAAAGGGACAACAAGAGGAGGAAAAAGAAGCTGAGAAATCGAAAGCCGTGGGAGCTTGACAGTGAGGGAGAAGAAACATCTGATGGCTCCTCAACTGAAAAGGTCTGTTTTTGTTACATGATGATTGACATCCATGTAAATGAAGTGCATTGAAAACTTTTTCCAGGGTCTTTCATTTTGTTTTTTGTTTTTCTCATCCAGTAGCATGCTGAGCACGACACAGCAGAATACTGTACGCCCATGTGCAATATCACTTAAATTTTAAAACGGTTCAAAGCTGTCTCATCTCAATAATTACATTTTGTCTAAGTTGACAAGTAGAGTGTTTACTCTTATGAACAATCAAAACCTTACTTTAGAAAGATATTTAAAATGCAGGTCAGGTCTTGGAGGATGTCCTGGTTCAGCGCATCGCCACATCCACCGCTACAGAACCGCCTTGGTTCCTGGATGGCAACCACCCAGGTAAACAACCGGTCCATGCCCACCTCTTGAAAGTAACATTTACCTGCTGCAGGAGAAACATAAGCAGCTCCTTAGCCTTTTCCAGCTGCTGCGGTCCTCAACACTGAGGCATCTGCGTGCTGCATTATTTTCAGAGAAACGCACCACGTTGCCAAAATGTTTTGTTTGACAGTCATTTTAAAACCTCATCTGGAGAACCTGAACATTAACTTCAACAACTTAACCCAGATACGTTTTTGCTCCATTCCACCTTGTACTTGAGGACACCAAATATCATCATGGATTTGAGTCTGTACAAGAAGTCAGGCACCCACCTACTTGTGTGCCAGCAGAAATTTGTGCAACCAAGATGCCGTTTTACTCCCCCTGTACTTTGAACAATGTTTTTACTAAGGTGTGGCCACAAAAAGTTTGACTTTTTATCGTGTGGGTCAGAAAAATCTTTAGTTGTTTTATCTGTGTAATTCATTTATTTCTTTGTTTTCTTCATGTCTTTGTATGCATTCACTAACTTTTTGCCATGAAGTAGCCATAGATGCTGATATGGCATTAAATCACAACCTAATACTACTACAGTCATTCCAGCGGTACCCCAGGATTCTCTGAAGAGATCTAGTACCAAAGACATCCAGTCGTCTCCTTAGGTGACTGCTTACAGCCCCTAAAGTAGAAACTCAAAGAAAAGTCAGTACAAGTGTGCAAATCCTTTAAAATAATGTACCTAAATCCGTACTTTTACAGTCTGTTTTCTTTAGATGAGTGAAGGGATGGACAAAACATTTCCAAATCACTTTTGTTTTTGATTGTTCATAAGAGGAAACGCTGTACTTAACTTGAGGTGACAGTTTTGAATTATTTGACATTTATCTAATATTGCATCATAGGGTAATCACATCTGTTGTATGCGATATTTGCAAACAAATGCTTCACACATATGGAATATAGTAGGTTCCTCTGTGGTCGTAGTGCAAGATGAATGTTTGGTCAGATCATATTGCTGTGGTGTTTTTACTCGTGTTCTTGGCTAGATGGCGGCATTTCGCTGTGATTTTGTTTTTTGTTTTCCTTTTTAATTTACTGTCAGTGCTATTCTTAATGCACCAGTGATATTACTGTTTTGTCTAAATAAGCTAAATGTGGACCATATCCTTTTCTGTGTAGGAGGACAAGAATGAAGAGGAAAGCGAAAAGGAGTCTGATGGTAAACCATTTTGTGTTGTTTCTATTATTGATTTTGTATTTCTCTAACTGCAGTAATGTGCATCTGTCCCTGCCGTTCTCATTCTATGGAGAATTTTAGGGACACGTTAAAATATTTGGGGACAATGTAAAGAACACAGACATTTTGAAGTTTATGTATTCAGTAATTCATTTGCATTTGTGGTTGACATTTTTAGCACTCCTGATTTTTAAGGACAGATTTTAAAATATCTTCAAAAATAAATGCAAATGAACAAGTTTTGTATTATTAGAATATAAAATAAAATCGCCAATATTTTTGAACAACAATAAAATGCTTTGTTGTGGTAAAATAAAAAAATACATAAAATCTGACAGTTATTGGCACACTTTGATGAACTTGCAGTACATTGTCGCTTTCACAGCCAGGTTTCTTTAGACAAGTTAAGGGAGGGATACATGAATCTTTCCAAGTCACTGAATATGTTTTTACTTCATTTACATAAATACAAACAGTATGGTACTGTATCAGGGCTCCAGACTGCGACCAAATGGATGCATTTTGCTTCCATTTTTTGAGACGGTGCGAGTTTTTTTTTTTTTGGGCTTGTGCACCTGAAAATTTGCTGGCGGGCCCCCATGTTGAGAAACGAGGAGGGAGTGAGTCTGCCACTGTAGGGCTATGCGATATAGAAAAACGTCTGTCGTTTCATATTATGCTCTATGCTTTCATGATGTTGCAGTCAGTTTTGGAAATTGCGTTGCAGCTCAATTTAAGGTGCGTGCCCATAAATCTACTTGCACTTCTAAAATTTTCATGAAGGGGCTGCAGTGCACGTAGTAAAAAAGTTAGTCTGGTGCCCTGCTGTATGGTAAATCTGTGTGGAGTAGGCAGTTCTCAAAAACTGAGAGACCATGCAAGAAGTAGACTAGTGAGGGACGCCACAAAGACACCCATGGCAACTCTGAAAGAGTTATAGGCTTCCGTGGCTGTGATTGGAGAAACTGCACAGTGCAACTTTTGTCTGTTGCATCACCAGTTACACAGCTTCATGGTTGAGTTGCACAGAGAATGACTTTGTTACAAGAAAACAAATAGAATCTAGGCTTGAGTCTCTCGTGTGCTTTCTAGCAAATTGTCGCTGAAATTTCATGTCTTGTTTTTGAGAAAATCCTTCTCTATTTCACTCCACCATAATGATGTCCAAGACATATTCAGGGACTTTTTGTCCCTGAATATGTCTTGTGGTCAGACTCACAGACAGACCCAGAAACATTCCCTGAATGCTTCTGGGTCTGTCTGAATAAAACTTGCTTTAAAAGTGATTTTTATTTATTTACTTACTGTACATTCACCAATGTGCCAATAATTCTGCACTTTCTATGTCTGTATTTATTTCACTTGTATTATTCTTTATTCAGATATGTTAAAAATGTAAAACAAGAAGTCAATAACATTATAAATAGCAAACAACTATTGTATACATCATGTCTGAAAGGAGTAGGAATGAAACATTATGAAGCTATATGAAAGCATTTTGTTTGGTTGTTATTGTTCAAAAACTTTGGAAGATTTCTAAATATTTTGACGATTGAAAATTGGTTCATATGTATGTATTTCGGGACTTATATTAAATTTCTCTTTAAAAATCAGGAGCGCCGGTAACACTGACGTGGACTGTATGCGTGTATTTGTTTTTGTATGTATTTATTTGGGGCAGAGGGGTATATAAATGAATTTGAATTGAAATCACAACAAATAATAATAATCTTGCCTCCATTGCTGTGTTCATTTTCACAAAAAGTATTAATGACACCAAATGTTTAACTTTTTGTTCCCCCAGATGATGCCACGAGTGTTGATAGTGATGATGAGAGTCTTTCCTCATCATCTGAGGGCTCTTCCTCCTCAGAATCTTCATCTTCTTCGTCCTCTGAAAATGAGGATGACGAGGACGGAGAAAGGGTTGAAAGTGAAGGGCCGGAGACCATGGATGAGTCAACCATGGATAGCACAATCCATGACACGGAGAAGGAGGATGACAAGTACGACATTTTTTTGGCCGAGTCAAACTCCGAGAGCTATTGCATTTGGGTATCATTTGCTTCAATTTCTTCTTCTGTTTTTCTTAGGGAAAATACAGCAGCTGCTGCTCCAAAGAGGGATGTGAAAACAGGTTTGTTCCTAGTGCTCAGTTACATTTATTTATACTGTTACTAAAAGCCAAAGCCTTTCACAGGTTCCCGGATTATGTTTTCTTTGGTAAATTGTTAAAGCAGTGGACAATTATTTTCTGCCATTCGCTTAATCTGTCCCTAATGGGATAATCCCCCCTCCCCCACTTCAACAATCCACATATTGAATGTTAATTATCTGCTATTTAGATGTAAAAAAAAAAAAAAAAAAAAGTCCATTTTTCTCCCCCATTTAGTAATCTTGCAGAGCACATAACCATTAAAATATTACAGCTATTTACATGTGACAACTAAATAATTGCCATAAATCACAAAATGTTGAGTTCACGAGGTGATTGTTAAAATTTTTTATTATTGCTACAGATTTAGCACAAGTACATGCTTCATCTTAGTGAAACTTCACCTTTGAAAATGGCACACAATTTAAAAAGTTTTCATATACATCATATGTAAAAGCCTTCATACTTTTCTTAGGGGAAGACAAGGACAAGGCAGACGTATCAACTCCCAACAAGCGGCCTCCATCTCCACCACGCCCGTCCTCCCCTGTTGTTCTTGTGCCTCCTCTCAAGAAACGCAGGAAGACTGTCTCGTTCTCCACAGAGGAAAACGACAGCAAAACGCCCCTGCCAACTGTGGCCCAGTCTCCATCTCCCTCACAAGCGGTGGGTGAATCTCCCCTCCTGTCTCCCATCAGGCCTCCAGACTCTCCGGTACCTGCTGCCCCAACTCCACCAGCACGTTCCATTCTGGGCATTCAACTACTCCCCTTTGCCTCCAAACCAGGCGAAGGCAATGCGCTCATTGTGCCGCCATTTGGACGAACTCATGAACCAGATGAGAACAGAAAGACCCAGGGAGCCTCTGTGTCTCCGCAGACCACCGTCAAATCCCCCAGCAAACGTGGTGCAGTCAAAGACTCTCACAAATCTCTCGCCCCTCCTGTTATGGTTTGCCTCACTGTGCAGAATTTGCCTTTGGACCATGCCTCCATGTGCAGGATGGCCTTCGAAGAGGCCCCACCCCCATCTGCCATCAAACGGGCCAGAGGAAGGCCTCGGACAACTAGTCTGTCTGCTTCCTCCCGTCATTCCCTTAGAGATGACGATGAGGATGAAAGTGAGCAGAGGTTGAGACTCAGGGAGCAGTTGGGGGCATCCAGTCTGCTGCAGCTGGCTACAGTGCCGGCCGCAGACCTGTCCGTACTGGCTGATGTGGCTCTGAAAATGGACCCCGAGGCCGGGGACTCGGAGGAGACGGAGACGTCAGATGAGGCAGAGGAGCAGAAGATGGATGATCTGTTCTCTCCAGAGATGCTGTCCCTGGTTATGAGCCCAGAGGGTGTGGTGGTCCTGATGGAGCACAACTACTGTAAACCACCAGTTATTCCTATACCCTCCGGTACAAAAAGGACTTCCAAACAAGACTCCTCCACTTCGCTCCCAGGAGACCTCAACACAATCTCTGGGGTGCTTGAAGCGCCGGAGGAGGTCATTGGGGAGATTCTTCCATCCAGAGGAGATACAGGACAGTGTTTGTCTACAATGGATGAGCTGCATCACTCAGAGGATGTGGTCCCAACATCAAAGAGGAGCATTTTTGTTAAGGGTGTTGAACTTGAAAAAGACAAGAACAGAAAGAGGAGAGGGTCAGACAAAGAGAACCTAGAGGTTTCTTATGTGAAAAAGCAGAAGGAGCAGCCAAGCAAGAAAAAGAAGAAGAAGAAGCAGAAACTAGAGGTGTGTATGACTTTGTGTGTGTCCTGTATGTTTGCATTATAAAGCACATTTTTAGGTTTCTTTAATGGTCCTATTTAAATTTAAAACTGTTTTGTCTAATGCTACAGTGGGTGCATAAATATTTGGACGTATAGGCTGAATGATTTCAAAGTGCAAGCTTTCCATTTCAAACTGAGTGTGGTCTTCATTAAAATAAGTTGAGCAGTGTTAGAATTACATTTTGTATGTTTGATGGCAAGCTACTGTGCCGTTATACTGTAGTGCTTTTTCTGAGAATGGATTTCATATTTCTTGAATATAAATAATTTCCTCTCACAAATGCAGCAATTTTATTTATTCTAAATGAAGTAAAATGAACAATCACTATGCACAGAGTTTCAGTGTATACAGGTGTAACTAAAAAAAAAATTAGAATGTTATGAAAAAGTTGAATTTTTTTTAATCAGGTATTTCAGAAAGTGAAAATTTTATATATTCTCGACTCATCACATATAAAGTAAAATGTTTCAAGCATTTTTTTAATTTCAATTTTGACAATTACAGCCTACAGCTCCAAAAAATAGAAAATGCGTATCACAAAATATTAGAATATTTCATAAGATCAATCCAAAAACAGGATTTATAATACAGAAATGTCGAACTTCTGAAAGTATGTTCATTCATGCACTCAACACATGGTTGGGGCTCCTTTTGCACAAATTACTGCATCAATGCGGTGTGGCATGGAGACAATCAGCCTGTGACACTGCTGAGGTGTTATGAAAGGCCATGTTGCTTTGATAGCGGCCTTCAGCTCGTCTGTATTGTTGGATCTGGTCTCTCTCATGTTCCTCTTGATAATACCCCATAGATTCTCTATGGGGTTCAGGTCAGGCGAGTTGGCTGGCCAATCAAGTACAGTAATCCCATGGTCAGCAAACCAGTTCCTAGTAGTTTTGGCACTGTGGGCAGGTGCCAAGTCCTGTTGGAAAAGGAAATCAGCATCTCCATAAAGCTTGTCAGCAGGTGGAAGCATGAATTGCTCTAAAATCTCCTGGCAGACGGCTGCGTTGACTTTGGACTTGATAAAACACAGTGGACCAACACCAGCAGATGACATGGCCCCAAATCATCACTGACTGTGGAAACTTCACACTGGACTTCAAGCAACTTGGATTCTGTGCCTCTCGACTCTTCCTCCAGACTCTGGGACCTTGATTTCCAAATGAAATGCAATTTACTTTGATCTGAAAAGACTATTGTGGACCACTGAGCAACAGTCCAGTTATTTTTCTCCTTAGCCCAGGTAAGACACTTCTGACATTGTCTCTGGTTCAGGAGTGGCTTGGCACGAGGAATGTGATACTTGTAGTCCATTTCCTGGACACGTCTGTGCGTGGTGGCTCTTGATGTACTGACTACAGCCTCAC
>OMMV01164681.1:1480-14149 GCA_900302635.1 Chatrabus melanurus
GTAAAAAAAGGGTTTTTTTTTTTTTTTTTTTTTTTTTAAACGACGAATTTGTGACTTGCAGCTGCTATGCTACTGTCATGCAACAGTAGTGAGGAATATATGCACAGAACTGTTTGGCTGCAAGGATCAACTTGCATGGTACCATGAGCTGATGAGGCTATTTGAACAGAGGAATCTCAGAACAAGAACATTCTCAGACTGGATGCAGATCTATTCACAGAACTTGCAACAATTTTGCGGCCTTTGTGGCCGTTAGGAGACTGTCACGCGGCTCTTGCATGCTAAGAGCTACAGCTTTGATACAGATTCACTATTATATGACACCTAAATAAATCCTTGTCATTTGATTGGTGGATTGTACATCACGTGACATTCATTATTTGCCCCATTGCACGATGACGTCAGCTCACCATGCATTTTGGGACTATCCGTTTCGGACTATTGCACGATGATGTAACGTACCGTGTGTTTTTCCAACTATCCGCCACCAGTTCGTAAAAATGCATCCGATTAGAAGCTCATGCAGCGCTCGCGGGGACATCTTTAGCAGTCGTAGAAGCGCTATCAGACAAAAAACTGGAGAAGTTCGTTCTGCGATTGTTCATTTTGCTCCGCTGCGGACCTCAGTGGTGTATAGACGGATCGCATGTTGGGCAAAGTGAACTGCTGCTTGGACAGAGCGCCGTCTGTGTCCCACTGCCCGCGTCTTCCTGCTCTGAGAAGAAACATGTCTAATTTTAAGTAAAATATCAAATGACGCGGATCTATTTAGGTGTCATATAAAACAAATAATGAATGTTTTAATTCGTGCAATGGAAAAAAATATTTTCAAGATGGAGCATTCCATCTTTCACCTCATGAAAATATTCTTACCATTGCACTCACAAACATTCATTATTTGTTTACTATTTCACGTCAGAGCAGTCGCAAAGGCAATTTTAAACATTTTAAAAATTCCCGCGTGCAACTGTCGCCACCTTGCGGCCATTCTGCGAGCCTGCGACTGTCGCGAGGCTTTTTTGCAAATAAAAAGCACACATTTGCTAGTACCATCACAAATTGGCAAATCAGCACAAAATCAGTCCAGCATGTTTTGAGTAAACCTGGTGACAAATAAACAATCAAATTTCCTCTATTCACTTATGGATCCAGATCCACACCAAAATTTTATGCTTTCTTCCTTAGGAAATGTCCCACCCCTCTACCAGGTTTGATGAAATTTGATGTATAAATTTTCAGTAATTCCCGTGACATAAAAACAATAATGCAACAATATATTGCTTTGGTTGAAGCAATGATTGCTTTGTTGCCTTGGTGGAGGTAATAATGCAAACAGGAAAAGTGGTCTATATATTGGACTTTTAGGAGCTGTTTAAGATTAGAAAGTTTATGTGATGTTTATCCTGGACAGAGGTGTATAGTGATGGTGATATCTTTGCAGGAGAATAAAGGTCCAAATCTTTAGGGTCTCGGCGCTTCCAGTCTTACTATATAGTCATAAGACTTGGACGGTAACCAGTCACCTAAAACAATGACTGGAAATCTTTGGTACTAGGTCTCTTTGAGGAAACCTTCCATACCCCTGAATTACTTAGATAAGGTGTACTACCTTGCAATTTGAGAGAACATCAATTGCGACACTATGGCCATGTTGTGTGGTTCTCTAAGTATGAACCAGCACACACGTGCTGAGGACTCCAACGACACGAGACCAAAGCAACACTCACATATCATCTAGCTGTGGCAGATCAATGCTGCTTTCAGGTGAGAGGGATGGAACGGTGGTCTGCCTGGGTGGTTGCCAATCAGGACCCAGGGTGTATTTGTACTGTCGTAGATGCGACAACGCACGACACAAACACATACTCCCAGACCTGACTTGAACTCACATGTGAGGCTTAAATAATAGTGAACATACTGTTGATAATTCGTACTTCTGACATGTATTTGTGTTCATATGTGCTGCTCACAGAGCAGGAGGTTGCTGGTGGTGGATCCCAGTGGCAGGGCCCATGGTCGGTGGCGCACTCGGAGCAGGCGTTTACTTTCTCTTCACCGAGTTGCACCAACCTGAGGCTGAGAAACAGGAGGAGAACAATGTCCAGGACAAATATGAAATGGTAACTGAGAATTAAAATGTGACAGAAAGGAAAAGCAACAAAGCCATTGTGTTTGTTTCTCAAACTCACCCTCAGAAGATACAAATTGTCATCTAAAGCAGGTTTACAATTTTCTACAATCTAATCTTTTGGAAATTTGTTGCTTTTATACAATACAAAAAACTGACTGCAATTTCTTGTTCATTTCCAAAATTTGCATGAATATTTTTAAAGTTTTAAGTCTTTTTTTATATAGAGTATTCTCTTTCATGTAGATTGATTATTATGCACCATGCTTGTTTTTTAAATTCCACAATACAATATGAAGATTTTCTCATAGTTATTAACTATCCTATAGTGTTTACTTACTGGGAAAATCTGCTTATATTAGAATCATTTGCCAAGTCTCTATACTGCAGTTGTTATTATTATTATTATTATTACAACTTAGCAATCATACAGCACAAGAGCATGAAATAACGCAAAGAATACAGGCATAATATCTGAAAGTGTAGCAAATGAGACAAGCCTGTGAGCCAGTTCAGGCAGACAACTCAAGTTGCTACTCCTTATACACACCTCACTACACATAATTACCACATACTTCCTACTAAAACACACTGTCCACATGATTCACTCAACACTCCCTCCAAATTGAGCGTCATATTTAAGATGCAAATTCCCCAGCTCCCCCTCTGCCTGTCAAACGCTGCCACTGCTGCATCCACATCACTGCTGCTGCTCAGCCCTGCCTCCACCCCAGCATCCACCTGTGGTCTCCGATTGGGGAAATGTGTATATATTATCATCACTCGCCAAGATCACAACTAAGCATCTGCGGGGAGTGATTAGGTCGGAGGCTAGACGCCAAACTCAAACTATGTTCTGCTGCTGCTATAAATATGCTTAAACACTACTTGTCTGACTGATATATGTTTTTACTCTTCATGATACATTTTTGATGCTACTAATACACCGGTGTGACATATAGTCCGGAAAGTACGGTACTGTTAAAGTGTATAGCCTAAAGTGTTTCCAGACTTTGGATTTAAAAACTGACGTGCACATTGTATCAACGTGATCTCAAGCTGTCTGCCATTATTTTTCTCGTGTCTGCTTGAAACGGAGATGATGTCACACAACACTCAGATTAGTTCTACAGCAAAGACATTCAACTTAATAGCCTAAAATGAAGCAAATGAATTTGAATCAGAATGTTTCTGAAATTTGAAAATCGATTGCAATATCGTTAAAAAAAGAAAACATTATTATACGCAAGAGAATCTGGTCTTCCCGACCCGAACAGCAACACACTGCTTTAGTGGATCTGCAATGAAGTGACCACTACTGAAAACCACAAGAAAGAAAAAAATTAAATAAATAAATCAAACTAGACAAAAGAAGGGAAAACTAAAACAAAACAACCCACTGGCAAAAAGACTAAATCAAAGACACAACAACCCTCCTGTCCAGTGACAAGGGCAAACATGCAGAGCCGTATAAGTGTGGGCTGCCACAGATAAACATCCTACCGTTGTTTGTTTGGGAAAAACGGCCCCCGTCACCATGGGAACAGCACTTATCACAGGAATTAGAGGCCCATGCCGTTCTCAGAAGGAGACCCAACCACAGTACCCTTGTCAAGAGAGGGCCAACCCATGCAGCCACACTCAGGAATAACAACCAGCTGCACCTGTAGTGCCTCTGAGCTACCAAACGTGTAATCGACCCAACACAAAGACAAGCTGACAGCCAGAGAAGTTTAGCTCTGACCACGACTTTTACTTACTTGAGGAATGACTGGAAATCGTCAAACACGGCCTCACAGCCAGGCCACTTGCAAACACCATGGCCATAGAGAGGGTGACTGTGGGGGGAGGGCTCTTCTATCGTGGATCTGAAAGAGAGAGAGTGCAACTAATAAAAACTCATCTGCAAAATAACAAATCTCACACATACCAACAGTGGAGAATTTTCAAATTAGTAAAAAAAACAAACAAACAACAAAATAAAACAAAAAACCACAACTGGAAGAGTCCTGCTTAAAAATGTGATCTTTCAGTCACTGTGCACACAGCTGGCTTGTCTGAACACAGCGGTAAAAAAACCAGGTAACGCATTTCAACTTTAGCACTCTTCCTCAAACAGCACTGCACTTAAAGTTTACAGAAAATAAAAGATCACAGATTCCTTTGAAGACAAATGCAGTCTCAAGCATCTGACCAGATAACGCAACAGTGATAGTTACAACTGTTAGACACAATGAAACGCACAGCTTCCCCCCATGGGCGGCAGATTTGTATGTGTAAGTTGCACGTTGTATCATGGACATCACGGACATAAATGTGTGGAAAAACAATAATGTATCAGTTGTTGCTGAAGATGTCTGAATTTGCACATAAGAGTGACAAAATTGTGAGCGTCCTTCTTGATGCAGGTGAATGAATGAAGTCAGTTGAATATCGTGCACAGTGTTTACCACATACCCAAAGGAAACCAGCGTGGACATAATGTAACCACAAGAAGTTCCAACGGGTTGGTGTTTCGTGATTTTGGAAAGGCAATGGTTTGGTTTCAATAGCAAATAAAAAGTTTCACGGTGCTGTTAAAAAAAGTCACTCCATGGCACAGTGCCACCAATGGCAGGCACGCTTGCCTCATAGCAAGAAGGTTCAGGGTTCAATTCCCATGTCCAATGTCCAGGTCCTTTTTGTGTAGTGTTTGCATGTTCTCCCCGTATCTGTGTGGATTTCCTCCCGCCATCAAAACATGCTCATTAGGTGTGCGAATGAAATTTGAATGAATGTGAAAAGTATGAGGACCCTGTTATAAACAGACTCAGTCTGTATACTGTGGCTAGCCAGGATATCCTGAACAAAGATATTCAATTACATACTCAATCTGAGAAAAGTCACACAAACTGCATGATCATGTCCGAAAAGCATCAACTTTACTTTTATACTTTTTTTTAAATACTTTTTTTCTTTGCACCACTTAAATGTAGGTGTGTCTTTGCTGTGATGAGAAGAATCATATCAGCATGAATACTAACAGACAAGTTCGGCAAGTTTCATTGTCATTCATGTTTTCATTGTCTGTTGTGGGAAAATGACAAAATAATAATAACAAGCCTGTGAGAACAAACTTCAATAACCAAGGTTGGCATACTTATAGAATTGTGAGTCTTAAAGTTGCATGATTTGTCAGATTTAGCCCCGCCCACCCTCTTCGCTGAACAAAGGCTTTTGTTTCTTTTTGACATTCTGAGGAGTCAGATGGATACAGTATGTAGCTAGCGTAACACTGCCCTTTGTGTACTTTATGATGCTTCCATATAACAAGTGGTGGTGGCCTTAGTGCCAACCAGACAGGCTGTGGAAAACAAAGAAACCAGCACACAGGACTTTCAAATTGTTTTTGAGTTGGTGGGGGTTAGTAAAGTAAAGTAAAGTAGCAGGGCGCCTTAAAACCAACCAAGGGACATTTGCTGAGCATAAATTCCACATCCACGGTGACGACGACACATTGCTTGTTCCCTTGGTCAATATTATATTCTGACAGTATGCACCAAGTGAATAGCGGGGCAGATAAGTGAAACGATTGTACGTTTTTTTGTTTTTGGTAAAAGCACCAAGTTTTGCACAGATATTGTTTGATATATATCTATCTATATATATATACATAGATATATATCTATGTATATATAATAAAAAAATTAGATATCATGCCAAGCTCAATTTTTTCTTTTTTTTAAATCAATGTAATTGTGGTTGGAATGGATTCGGTGTGTAAGAAAACAGAAAACGACACTTTTTGTATGACATAGTAATAAACACAGAGTATTTTGAAGATATTCCGGAACAGCATGGTGGCCATCTTGGATTTTGCTATTTGTTATCCGCAGGGGAATAAATGAGCATGGAATGATATCTAAATTTTTACATGACATGCAGCAGGTTTGCAGACAAGCTACATGTAAATCGAACCACAGCTGTTCCTAATTTTGCATAATCTGTCCATCATCCACCAACTATCCAGCAGGGGGCAGACATTAATATCCCATAGACATTGACGTCACAGCAAAAACAAAGTTGCTTGTTTGATTGATGTGGAGCAACAAAGTTCACCATATATGAGAGGGTATGTCCGCAACATATGCCTTTTTAGTTTAACGAGTTACAAGATGACAGCATTTATCGTTTTTCTCATTCATTCATTTATCCTTGTATTCATTCACTGCAATATTCAAATAATGTTGGTTTGAAGTTGACCTGTGACTCTTGTAACAGGGTGATATCTGTCTGTGCTCTGTGCTCTTAAGAGACTTGTGTTGTTGAAGAAATATCAGATCAATATGTAATTATTTAGTATCACTGAGCCATACTGCACTTCATTCTGATCAACAATGCAGAGAAGCTCCCTTAGCTTTTTCAGTTTTTCTGGTGCATCATGACCCGGATCCCACCTGGAGGAGTCGGCATCATAATACATTTTTGCACGGTGCACAACTGCAAACATCAGTGACTAACATCAATTTATCTACTGACCTCAACACATCACCAGAGGCTGACAAGCACACACCTATGGGGAGCATGTGCATCCTTACAATCAGTCTAAATAGCAGAAACATGCCTGAAAAACAAACTTTACAACGTCTTCCATATGGCGAGAGCCATGGTACAACAGCGCACCACAACCAGCAGTGAGAAAGAGTGGCCTGTGTGGAGCCGGTGTCTGCAAAGCATTGAGACAGGCAGCCATATGGACACAGGCACTATACAAGACACACAACTTTCAGCTACAAGAGCCTGGGGGACTGCCCTATATCGCTACCACCTGTGCTCCTCCTCCAGTCTGAGTCCTGCTCCCCAACACAACAGGCTGGAGAGGGAGATTCATTACATCCCATACTGCGGCGCTCCCATTCCCGAGCAACTCCAACCACCAAATTCTCATTCAATTATTCAATAACATACACAGTGTAGCACTTCACCAAATGTCTCCAGACATGTAGACAAAAATACTACACACACACGCACACACACACACACACACACACACACACACAAAAAAAATCATCTGCCACATCAATAATTCAGGCAAATAAATAAATAAATGAATTAGTATTAAGATAATAGCAAACACGGGGTGGCAGAATTATAGCCTTAAACAAGCTAAAATTCAGATTAAAATCTCATTTGCATCAATATTAGTAAAGCTGTACGTCAAATAGAAAATTTTAGAGGTGGTCACACATTTCTTTGTCTTATAATTACTTGGTTAACAGTTCACATTGTTCATAACGTGATAATTGAAATGTAATTAGGAAGCAGTCAAGCATTGAAGAATGTGGTTAGCAGCTTTTTTTCTCCTCCGTTTCAGAAGTCAGAATTTTTTTTATTCAATTATGAATTATGCATTCACATTAAGACCTCTGTTTTGATACAGCTAATAAATAGATTGCAGACGAACCATTATGAGTTTTTAACAAGGAAATGTGTGGACTGGTGATAGGAAACGCTGCTTTTTAATTTAAAATGATCTTTTTAAAAAACTGTGTTCAGGCTTGTTGGTTAATTTTGAATTAAGATATTGAAATGTGGAGTGAGCACGAAGCGCTGTTGGCAGAAGAGCCATTTTAAACGGTGTATGGCTAAACAGTCACAAATGAGCTACATTAGTTTAACAGGGGAAGAGTGCGGCTTCATGGGGTTTTTCTCCCATTTCAGAATTCTTTCAGCACAAAGGAAAAAACAAAAGTAAAAATCAAACAGCTCTGCACTTCCCTGCGTTGTGTTAAATTTGACTTGCACCCACGACAGGTGTGTCAGGATGTTATTACTGTCAGGGAGCCCGGGGGAAGAACACTAATGATCTTGTAAGAATAATAAGGAAAACTGTGTCATCAGCGTCCTTTAGAGAAGAGGCAACATTAAAGTTGCTGCAGACCTGGACAGAAAGTGTGTGAACCTTCCAGGTGCTGCACAGTGTTTATGAGGAGACAGACAGGAGGAACTTCATGCAAAGATGAATTCGACAGCTGGCAGCCAGTTGTTTTCTACTTGGCTTCTTTTGATGAGATGCTTTGGGCCATAAACAAGCCATGATCTATGGCATCATGTGCTGATGGGCTGAATCTATCAACAGAAGTGGGATGATTGATGTCCACGATGCTAGGTCAGAGTCTGGCAACAGGGTGTGAAGATAGCTTCACTGTTGGTCAATCAGGTCATTAAGTCTCTGTTCACACTGAATCAGCAACAGAATCAGAATTCTTTCAGCCCTCTTTTGGTCCGCAAATGACTAAACTATGATTAACAGCCGTCATGTGAGAGCAAAGAGACACCTCTGTTACTTTACACTCGTTTTCACCTGGTTACACCTGCAGTGTTTTTTTCTCTATCAGCATTTACACTGTGTCGATATACTGTAGCTTAAATCACATTACTTGCATTTACACAGTCCTCAGGCACATACATTTGAACCAATGATAATACTTGCATTATTATATGGAAATACCAAAAATCAAGACATTATACATGATATGATGTAATGGCCTTTAAAACGAATCATCACATTTGGCACAGTTGTTGTCTTAACACAGCGGCTGACAGTGTGTGAAGAGGTTATAGGTCATCTTTTTCAAAACACTTGAAGTTGACCTGTGACTCCTTAACCTGTGACTCCTGTTACAGTAGTCACAGGTGTGGAGATGAGTTCTGAAATGCTTTCCGCTGATCAGGTGTGAAATACACTGGCATACTATTGGCCTATCCACCTCTGCCCCTCCCTCAATCCATAGGCAGTCCTTTCCTTCCCTCGTCTTTGTGCCACTGCATGGTTTAGCCAAAATGATTTAATTATCTGTTTTTGGTGTAAGACAAATGAAAGGCGAGCGAGAAGAGAGTGCTGTGCCAAATCTGATTATTTATCTCCTTAACAGATTGCTGTTACAGTCCCTGAGCTGCGGTTACTGATGGTTATTCAGAAGTAAAGTGGGCCAAGTGCTTTGTGAGGATGCTCCCCGCACAAAGCTGATGTAGCATCGTACTGGGAATTTGTGTCAAACACAGATCAGACACATTTCATTTAAATAAGCAAATCATTGAATAAAGATGACCCGGTTCACTGGGGTATATCTCTATCTATGCATCACAGTCGTCACGCTGACGGACAGATTGAGTGACTCGGGCTGCGGTTGTATCTGGGATGTTACTGAGACAAACAGATCTCATGCTGCCTTGCCGAACTGTTCTTTGAGACAACTAAAAGCAGGAGCACATGCCTCCTCTTCTTCAGTGTGTCAAACCGGCAGTGATTGAATTTCTCCTCCTTCCTTAAGACGGAAGCGCAAAGCCGGTGAGTGATTCCTGTGGATGCACTTAAGGTTTTAGTTGCAGGCGTCGTTGTGCCTGGGCAGATTTTATATGACACATGAAACTAACTACATGGTACTTAGGGTCTGCTGTAAACCAATCTGAAGCCAGCCGGGAAAACAGGCCCATCAGCAGAGGCTTGTTTCTGTTGCATGACAAAAGGACTTGCACAACCGCATCAATTAAAAGTTCATTAAGTTCAGCGCTGGGAGGATGAGTGGATGCTCTCTATTTACAGCCAGGCCGGCCCAGCCCATTATCTTCAGCCTGATTATTCAAATCCCTGGATTATAACAGCCGTTTTCTCAGAGCCTTGCTTACAATAATCAGACTTCATAATTTGATTTCATTTTTCTTCCCAAGGACTCCGATTAGAATTGAGTCTGCATCATCAAAAGAGAGGAATAATGCTCTCGATAGTGTGATCCAAGTGTTCCAAATTTTAACACCAAAATAACTTACTGGTTGTGTGAATCTAAATTAGCATCATGCAGCATTTAACATGGAATGTTTTGTGCTGACTTTGTATCAGTAATCCATGGCTGCTTAGAGCAGATGGAATGGATGAGAATCACCTGCTTGCTTTTCTGACAGATGCAAGATACTGGGAGAATATTCAGAGTCTTCACTTAAGCTGGTGTTAAACTGCTGTTGACATCTTCTTTAATCTCTGACAGAAGGGCTGCCAGCTCTTGCATTATGTCTTCTCCGATGATACGTGGAGTCCTCAGCTCAGACTGCTTCCTGCCTTCTCTTGCCACTGATGCTCACCTTGTTTGCCTGTGATTTGCGTCAGTGTTGGCGAGCCAATATCCCTCCCTGTGATTTGTCTTTACCCACAAAAAAAAAAAAAAAACCCCAGATTCAGCCAAACACTGGATTAATTGCAGGGAGATTGGATACCGTCATCTGTGAGAGCAAGAAATGGCCAACTTTTATGTTTCTTCCAAGCAATGTTTATGGTCGACAGACCTTAAATGATGACGATGCCACACCTACATTCACTCACTCTACAAAAATTAATTCTGTAGATGTAGGCTCTGAAATCTCATTCAAGTCATTTGAAACCAGATTCTGCAAAGTAGATATGTATGTAGAGGTGAAGGCTAATTCTGTGGCTGACCTACTAGCAACATATAATACCTGACACCAACAGTAATATTAGCTAGTAAAAAATTAGCAACCTTCTTATGAATAAAAAACTGGAGATTTGTGATCAAGCTCACAACATGATACCCCATGCTCTGCCATCCTAGTTGCTTGCATGTATTATCAGTGGCAGTAAATCTTTTGTGGTTAAATACCTGAATTATCAAATTGGTAAACGTCTGTGTACATGTAACTGACTAATATGAAATATGAAAAAACAACAACAAAAGTCCAGTGATCTCCCTGTGAAGATGCCACACTGGAGTTATTTTCCTTCATGGACACCTTCACATGGTGTGTTACCATTGTGTGACGTCTCCTTGAAATCCACCAAACAGTTTAGGAGGAATTGTGCTTATAAGATTCATGGACATACAGACAGAGAGGCTGATTCCTACTAAAAATGTGCCCGATAGCTGGACTTATACTTCACATATTTATTGTTCAGTATGTGTTCAACTTTTTCTTTACATTACAACAGGGTGCAAAAATGTTTCTTATTTTCAAATAATCCAAATGCTTTGTCCACATATATAATCCAATCCTACTTATTCTTGTCACAATTAAGACTGACCAAAAGTAACTACAAATAAAGTCTATTGTCCTCTTGAGCTGTACTGTAGTTACTGCAGCACAACTACACTTAAAACAGCTACCATAGTTTCCAGACTATTAAGTCGCACCGAAGTATAATGAGGAAAAAACATATATATGTCGCACCAGTCTATAAATCGCACCGCTTCATGCAACAAGAAGCAAAATTAATTTAATCTGCGCTTTATTTATTTAAAACACAAACACTGCATTAGTAAGCAGAAGCTAACAAGCTAATAAATGTTATTGTACGAGGCACAAAACTGAAGTAAACTCCTTCTTGTCAACACTAAACACGATCATAAGTGAGGTAAACGATTTTTTGGTATTATTTGTATTTCTAGTCTTTTATTAATTATTTTTATCATTTTTAGTCTGTAAATGTTTTTTCAAATCTAATAATAACAACAGTCTGGTACTTTTGTTAAAAATATTTATAATTTATTTGTAATTTATTTTATACTGGTCTGCTGTTGATTCATCATCTTTTTTTCTTGTTGAGGACCACATTGGAAATAAGCATTTTTATAATGCTTTATGTGTTATCCTCGGTGAAATTGATATATGTATTTGTATTTTTTAGTGTATATATGATTTTTACCGAATAAACTCAATCAATCAATCAACGTGCGATGTAATTAAACGTTTGAAAACAGCACATTATTTATTTATAAGGCAAACACTGCATTAATGAGCAGAAGCTAATAAGCTAATTAATGTTATTGTATGAGGCACAAAACTCGAATAAACTGCTTGTTGTTGCTGCTCTTTTGTAAAACATTTGTAGGTAATACATTTGTAAGATAATGGTTTTCCCTTAACAGCTTAGCCTAGCTGAGCTCCCACTGCTGTTCTTGTTGTCTCACATAGTCCAAACAAGTGGAATGACAAGTAGCATTAAAGCTATATTCCAATTTTTTATTGCAGATGATGGTCTTCCTGTTTGATTTCTTAAATTTACTCATTCTCAAGACAGAGAACATCTCTCTCATTCAGATCTTCTTCTTGTTTTACGGCAGCTGGCATCCAGCTAAATGATGTGTTACTGCCACCTTCTGCTGTGGAGTGTAAATCACAGTACCTCATATTCAGTATACAGGAGCAGCTTGTCACACATGTTGATGATGCCATCTTGTGGCCATAGATGATAATGCAGTATTTTTTCATATATAAGTCCATACAGAAGTCGCAGGACCTCCCAAATTAGAAAAAAAACTGTTTTTTTTCCAATAATCTGTTATCGCTGTGTAAAAAAATGTAAGATTTTGATTAAACTGTACATGCAATCTAAATCTATTTAAAAGTGAGAGCACGTGTGCACCTGTCCAGGGCTAGGTTGGCACGCATGTATCCGGACGTGGACCCAACTTGTGGAAGGTGTAGTAGCGCACCTGGTACATTGCTTCACATGTATTGGTCCTGTCCTTCATTGGTCAATTTCTGGAACTCAG
>OMMV01164746.1:0-10709 GCA_900302635.1 Chatrabus melanurus
CGCAACCCCCCCAAGGTAGGCACCCGCCCCACCAGACAGGACACACAAAGGGGTGCAGACAATCCCCCTCTCGAGGGGCCCATCCGCACCCCCAACCAGTCATTCTGGGATATCTCATGTTTAAGAAGGGCCCACAATCGGGTTTAAGTCAGGTGAAAAAGAGGGCCATGTTATTATTCTGTCATTTTTGAGGCCTTTGCTGGCTAGCCAAGCAGTGGAGTACACACATGTGATGGAGCATTGTTCTACATAAAAATCATGGCCTTCCTGACTGATGCAGAATTTTTTCCTGTACCACTGCTTGAAGAAAGTATCTCCTGAAACTGTCAGTAGGTTTGGGAGTTGATTTTAAGTCCATCTTCAACCCAACAAGGTCCAACTAGCTCATCCATAATAATAGCAGCCCATACCAGTACCCCTCCTCACACTTGCTGGCGTTTGACTCGAAGTTGTGCTGTGTGTCCATTAGTCATGGTCCCATCCATCTGGTCCATCAAGCATCACTCTCATTTCATCTGTTCATAAAACCTTTGAAAAATCTGCCTTCAGATAGTTCTTGGCCCAATCTTGACATTTCAACTTGTGAGTCTTGTTCAGTGGTGGTCATGTTTCAGCCTTCCTTACCGTGGCCATGTCTCTGAGCACTGAACACCTTATACTTCTGGACACTCCAGGTAGGTTGCAGTTCTGCAATATGGTGGTGCTGGAGGATAATGGGTTCCTGGCACTGTCACGTTTAATTCTGCTCAAGTCTTTTGCAGTTAATCTGTGTCTTTTCTTCTCCACGTTTCTTGTGACCCTGTTGATCATTTGCAACAAAAGGTTTGATTGGTCAGTGATCATGCCTCAATAGCTTATCTATTTCAAGAGTGTTGCATCCTTCTGAAAAGTATTTTACAATTTTTGACTTTTCAGTGTCCGTTAAATCTCTTTTTTTGGCCGATTTTGCCTGAGGTACAGAAGCTGCCTAATTGCACACTAATTGGAATAATTATGTAAACCTTGATTTTGGGTGTTAATCACTTTAGGCTACACCCTCCCTCATTACACAAATACATATCACCTGAGAATGCTTAAATCCAATAAGCATTCAGGTTTATACGGCTTGGATAACATCAGAAAATTCACTTGCCAAATAATTGTGCACTCTGTAAATTGTAAAACAAATCTTAAATCACTGAGTCTTGTAGAAAAAATGTTCCTTGTACAGTGAGCCAAAGTTAAAATATTCAAAGCTGGCATCAAAAGCAGTCGTCTTTGCTAAAAGTATATTCACAAAGAAAAAAAATGTTCTGAAATTCATTACCTTTTATATCTATTAAGTTATTAGCAATGCTGCCAGAGGCGTGTGCTCATGTGATCCCCTTGGTTTCTACATAACTATGTTTGTATTTTAGCATGATATCTTAAGAACGCCTAATCTGATTACTTGGCAGGTCTGACAGATGGAAATAAATGATTTGATTATGGTTGGGATTGGTCAACGATCAAGGTCAATGTCAAATTTACAGCCTCATGCTGATATTCTCAACAAAAATCTAAATGCGACACATTCGTTTTCATTCCCATTTTTCATCAGATGATGTGAACAATCGAAGATGCCTGCTATGTATTACTCCTTCAGAGATGTCTGGGTGTTTTGGTGGCTTCCCTCACTAGTCTCCTTCTTACACGGTCATTCAGTCTTTGCAAACTACCTACTTGAGAAAGATTTATCATACAGTACCTTACTCTTTGTATTTCTCAACAATTGATGTAACTGATGTTCAAGACATATTCAATGACTTGGAAATGTACATGTATTCATCCCCTGACTTATCAAGAGAAAACTGGCTGGGCTCTGAAAATGGACGGACTGTCTATACAAACGGTTATAATTCCTAAATAGTTAATGCGATGTTTTTATTAAATCCCTTGAATTAAAGCTGAAAGTCAACACTACAAGCACAAGTTTCATTTCAACTCCATTGTGGTGGTTCACAGAGGCAAAATGACAAAAACTATGTCACTGTGTACTTCTGAACCTGGATATTGGACCTGGAACTGTTTGTTCACAGAAAAGTTTCATTCATAGTTTGATTGCTATTATTTCAATTGATAGGAACATTGAATTTATTCCTGTTTTCCTCTCCTCTCTGTTATCCCCTCCATTCTTTCCCAATTTCTGAAGGTTAGATAACCTTTGCATCCACGAGCCTGGGTTAAAGCTCACGTGTCAAAAAGCAGGAAGGGACCAGGAGTGTTTGACCATTCAGATGGCTGCGGCCTTTCAGTGAAGCCAAGGTGAGGACGCTTTGTTTCAGCTGGGGGAGCTGTGACCCCGCTGACGGACGCACATGTCCTGAACCAGAAAATCAACTTTGCACGCTGAAACTGAACTCTTGAAAACAAGAATGGAAGGACGGACGGATGACCGTTTCAGCTGAGATAAGCAAAGTGAGACAAACAGGACAAACCACATGATGGAGTTGAAGGAGCGTTTAAAAGTTATTTGATGGCCTGAATCGGTTCAGATGCTTGATGAACTGTTGATCTGCAGCGATTTTGATGGTTATCACTTTTTTGTTGTTACATATAATTTATGATGCCAGAACAGCGCTGGTCAGCTGTGTGCGGCTTCCATAGAAATGGCTTTGCACTAAGTTGTGTTCTATGAATGAGACAACAACACATACATTGCATTCTTTTTGCTCACGATGACACAAAGCAGATGGAACGTTCATATTTTAAAGGAAGTGCATCAACTCAGGGTGAGTGAGAACTTGGTTTCTATCATAAGTTCTCATTGTGTTCATAAGTTGTTTGAGGGGTTTTTTCCACAGTAAAGCAGGCTGGTAGTCTTGTTCACCCTTTGGGACGTCCGTTCAGGTTTTCACTGGAATCTACAGACTGAGAAGGATTCACTGAAGCGAGACCTGTTGATGATTTTTCTCCTGTGATAAGCCCATGCAGAGGAATGCTGCATCCACAGAGCACAGCATGAACACTGAATATAATCAGTGAACTGATGAGATGCGGCGTTATGGAAAGAAAACTGACCAAATTGAGCCTAATGGACATGGCACTTAAGTAGCTTCGGTAACTGCGGCCAATTTTTCTTTTGTCAGTGTCTCATTTAAGTCTCAGCCTCCTTGCATCCCTTTTTAAAACCAGTGGCCAAAGTTTAGCTTCAGTTTTAATGCAAAAAATCCCCCCATCACAAACACAGAAACCAAAATTAAATAAATGGATATGACTGACAATATGTGTTTGTTTTTTTATTCTCTAATGACCAAGGCAGCAAAGTAAATACAAGTTCAAGCCTGCTGCGCAATCAGAGTGCTTTTCTTCTCAGGTAAGTCCAAATGACAAAAATGATGATTAAGAATTTCTTGATTCACATCACCCTTAATGAACAAACCATACAGTAATGTTTAGTTCAACTTTTCACTCAGCACAAACACGCTTGGTCAAGTATTGAGTATACACACAGCTATACATGTACAATGGAAGCCAATGGGAAAAGCCAAAAACCTCACAGTAAACCACTTCCTGTCGCCACTGAATAGGCAAAAATGTCATTACAACTGCCTGGTAGCATGGAGAGGATCTTCAGGGAAGTACACGTGTGCATGTTTATCTCAGTAAATGTAAAAAAAACTTTACTTTGACAAACTGCCAAAAAACTTGTCAAGGCAGATGTGCTATTCTACTTTTGTAGTACATGTACCTACTGTAACCGCATCCAACATTTGCAGTACACCTTAAACGCAATGGAGTGTTTTAAGATTTTCAAAGAATACCACACCTAACATAGAGATTCATGTTTTATATGTGAACTTAAAACATCAACGCTGTCATGAAGGACAAGTATTCAGCCTCTGTACAGTTTATAGTTATTGAAGATCTCTCAGCCCTTATCTTCACTATCTACAGCACACAGACAAAAGTGCATGGCAGAAGTGCATTGGGGGGGGGGTGTTCAATTTGCTATTTACACGTCACGTGGTGTAACATGAGCACAAAGTCAGGTGCAGGGAGGACAAATTGTCATCTGCCATTGGCTTTTACAGCTGGGTGCACTGGAACCTGGCACATTGCTATTTAGATGGCAGAGAAGTGAGAGGTTTGAGAGGCCTTATGTGTCACATGACATGAAGAGGATTGGTGAGAAGTGAGAGGTTTGAGAGGCCTTTATGTGTCACATGACATGAAGAGGATAGGTGAGAAGTGAGAGGTTTTCTGGCGAGGAAACAGATGTGTGCGCAAAGCTTTAAAGAACACGAACAGTTATGGGAGCAGCAGTCATCCACCTCAGCTCTCTGAGGCGTAGCAGATGAGCAAGTCAGTCCTGCAACACTTCCTCAGTGTCCATCCACCCGATTGACTCCATATCCCTTGTGGCGCAGAGAATAACCCCCATCCTGCTGTTCATGAACCATCCCCTTGCCAGCACAATCTTGGCACTCTCCACCTACGAATGTTGAGCGTAAATGCGCATCCCTGTGCGTAGAAGCAGAGTACATAAGTACACTACTCAAATTATTTGAGGGAACATACTTTTGAGTGCAAAATTTGTAACTTATGATTTTGTCAATGAAAGAACCTATATATTTTATGAAAGTTCTGTCTATTGGTAAGATATTCCAGCATGATTTCAGTATTTTCACTCATTCCTTCACTCAACCATTACACCTTAAAAACAAGACCCATAAAACAAGAATGGAAATCCTTATGGTACGACTCAACAGTTTTTTTTATTCTACAAAATAAAGCATCAATTTGGGTGTTAATAGTGAGTGTGACCTCCTCTAGACTGTACACATTCCTGGCAGCAACGTGGCATGCTCCTGCTATGTCATCTTGTGGGATATTGTTCCATTCCTCAATCAAGGCCTGAGTCAGTGCCTGTACGGTCCCTGGAGGTTGTTGTCGTACTGTGACACGTCTGTTCAGCATGTCCCATATGTGCTCAATTGGGTTGAGGTCTGGAGAGCGAGGTGGCCAGTCCATGACCTCAATGCCCTCTCCCTCTAAGAAGTTCATACACACTCGAACAACATGAGGATGTGCATTATCCTGCATCAGAATAAAATTTTCACCAATTGTCCCTGCGAATGCTCTTATACAGGTTCAAGAATCTGGTCTCAATATCTCTGACCTGTTAAAGTGCCGCCATTGAGCATGTATGTCCATCGAAGCACACATCTCCCCAGACCAGGACTGAGCCCCTTCCATATCGATCATGTTGGATGATGTTGCACTCTGCGTAGCACTCCCCTTGGTGTCTCCATACCTTGACACATCTGTCACTGGTGGATACTGAGAATCTGCTCTCGTTGGCGAACAGAACTGGTCTCCACTGACGCAATTGCCAACCTTGGTGTTCCCTTGAAAACTCCAGTCTCGTTACTCGGTGTTCTGCGGTAAGAATGGGTGCTGTCACAGGTTTTCTGGCTCTCAAACCAGCTTCATGGAGTCTGTTCCTAATGGTTTGGGTCGACACATGAACTCCAGTTGCCCAGTGGAAGTCCATCTCCAGCACGTGAGCAGCACGTGAGCAGTACTCTGACGGTTGCGCACAGCCAGAATGTTGAGGTAGCGATCGTCTTGAGCAGTGATGCATCTTGTACAACCTTGACCTGGCCTCCTAGTGTATAGTCCATCTTCCTGGTATCGTCTCCACAAACGATTGATGACACTTGGAGACACACCAAGATGTCTCGCCACCTGCCTCTGAGTACTGCTATCCTCCAACATCTGTATGGCTCTGATGGTCTCAAGTTCTGTCAGGTAACGCTGCACACTCCAGATTTCCACCTGGAGACATGTCACTAGCATCACAGCAAAAATCAGCTTCATAACGTCCGAGGAAATGAAAATTGTTATGTGAGCTACCCCAAAAATCCATTCCTTATATAGGGGTCTGCCAACACATGGAATGAATACACAGAAAGTTAACAACTTGTGTTCAATTGGTCTATATGACTTGAAATGGAGTTGTCGGACTATGCTCACTATGTATGGAGTCATATGTGTCATATTAAATGGTACAGGGCGTCTCAAAAGTATGTTCCCTGAAATAATTTGAGTAGTGTATTCAAACATTGCACGGTATAAATAGCACAAAAACTCTACACTCAACTTTAGACCAGGGTTTTGCTAGTCTGTGGCACAATGCTGCCTCATGTTAACAGTGCATCAGCACTGCACATCACCGCAATTCATTTTTATAACATCATTTTAGTGCACAGATGAGCACAAATACACTTGCTACTTAAACAACGTGGGTGCTGGACATGGAAATGACAACTACGTCTGGTGGAAACTAGCAATGACACTTAGGCTGCGCTGTGCGCTGGTTTGTCCTGGGTGTAAGGTCGGACTCCTCATATTGAAGAAATGTATTAAAGCCTGTGTCAACATAAGATAGGTTCATGGTGAAATTATTATTCATGTTAAAGTAAATTTTAGGACGGCAATAATCTGGATTAAATATATAAATAAAAAACAGTGGTCTGTAAGGGGGATCTGGGAATAAGCACCAGTCCTAATGGGCCTCAGGGCCTATATAGTACATACTTATTCTACTATAAGGGAATCAAAGAGTTATGCTTAAGAATTTACTCTTTTAGTTGAAACGTAACAGAATTCCGAGATATTTAAAGTCATTCTCAGTCTTAAGAATTAGCTGGTCAAAGATGAGACTGCTCTTAGTCAGATTTCTATATTTAGATCTTTCCCGACTGGGTTTTCTGGTGTTTAAATTATGGGAGTAGATACAAAAGAAATGATGTGCACATAATGAGAGCTTGTGTTCTGCCACACCTCTGATGTCAGCCCATTAGTGTGAAGAACTATGGCTGGAGGGTCAGTGAAAAAGGCAAAAAATGCAAAAGGAGAAATTCAGGACTGTGCTTCACTGATTTATTGTTTTATTTGAATAATGATGTTTATTGTGAGACTATTTGTTTAAATCTGTAGCACAAAGAAATGGCAGAAATTCAGCTGACATCAAAGGCTTTTTTGCAAAGACTAGCATCACCTCACATTAAACAAAGGAGCAATCTTACAAAAATGAAAACAACAAAAAGGGCTTTAAAAAATCCCATCTACAGTTACCTCCATTAACATTTAAGTATCAGGGAGTACGGTAGTACTCCCTATGTAGGGATGACACAGATTTAAAATGGCCGCCGCATCAAACGTGTACAAAACTCAACGTTGAAAACACGGCAAAAAACTTATCAGAAGGCTTTATAACCATCTACCTTTCATTTACGAGCGTTTCCAATGGTAGCCAGCCTATCAGCGTCAGTAAAAAGCATCGGAGAAGCGACCGATCGCCATGTTAGAAAACACCGTTTTCCACTTCTTCTTTCTTCTTTTTCTTCCTCAGCACGGCTAGCGCGATAACCAAAGCAGCTATGACAACGAGAGTTACACGAAACTCTTTGCCTTTGTCTTGGGTAGTGCTGTATGGAGATAGAATTGTCTCAAAAAGATTAATACATATATAAATGATATAATACATATCGAAATGATATGTATAAATAGCTAACACAAATATACAAATATAAAAACGTGACATAAATAACTAATACAAATATACAAATATAAAAATGTGACATGCAAATAAATAAACTATGTATAAATAAACGTGTATTTGTAAACATATTTTCGAGATTTGCAAATAAATATGCTTGATAAATATGTTGTGATGCTAAGATCACAACCACACATGGGGAATTGCATCCCTACATGACCATAATTTTTTCAAAATGTTTTTATACTTGTACATATACACTTCTGAAGACTGAATCCAGGAAGTCATTAAAGCCTGTATCTTTTTTTTAGGCTACAAACTGTTACCCTGCAAATAAATTACAAATTTCAAACAATGAAAAAAATTCCTATATCGATTCTCAAATATCAAATGATCAGATACCGACGCAGCACAAAGCAAAATACAATGATGATTACTCATAAAAGAAGTAGAATGTAAAAAGTCATAATATTGATTCATTCAATGACACATTACCATTACAACCAATAAGTATTTATCAACTCAAGTCAAGTCTGGGAGCATGTGCTGGTGGTACTGCACTTCGCTGCATCCATGACACCATGGAACCGCCTTGGGTCCTGGATGGCAACCACCCAGGCAGACAACTGGTCCATCCCCATCTCTTGAAAGCAACCATCTATCTGCCGCAGCCAGATGAAGCATGGGCATCCCCTTGGCCTTCTCCAGCCACTGGGGTCCTCAACACTTAGGCACCTATGCACTGGATCATGCATAGAGAAATGCGCTACATGGCCAAAATGTCAAAGATGATTCTCCCTCACAATGCAAGTGATACTCCTCATCTTTGTCTCTGAAAGTAACCAGAAGGTAGCGCGCACTATGAAGGTGATAGGGGAAAGCCGTTTGGAGCCTCATCTCTGGATAACAAGAAACCACAAGAGAGTACCAAGGGTCTTGTTTTTGGAGGATGGCGGGCTGGTGCAGTGTTGAGGGGTTGTCCACTGCACAGTGGCACCCAGGTCCATACCTGAGGTGGCTCATGCATGTGGGCACCCAGAACATCCTTTCTCTCAGTAATAAGTATATACCCAAACTGCAAAATCAATTGATATCTGTCTTCCTATCAACTGGTCAGTTGTTACCCCTTGACTGACACCCAAAAGGGTATTGTCATCATCTTGTTAGCAGTCCTTCCGTCCATCTGTCCATTTGGTGACATAAGCACATTATCTCTTGAATGGGCAAACAGATGTTCATCATTTTGTTGTCGCTGATTCATCAGGTCAATTTACCATATTTTCCAGACTATATGTCACATTGGAGTATTAGTTGCATCCAAAAATGTGTCACACAGAGGAACAAGTATATATATGTCGCATCAGTTTATAGGTTGCATTTATTTTTTTAATGTAGTGCTACTGCTTCATGCAACAAGAAGCAAAATTATTTTTATCGGCACATTATTTATTTATAACACAAACACCACGTTAGCAAGCAGAAGCTAATGGGCTAAGTAATGTTATTGTACGAGGCACAAAGAACTTAAGAGTAAACTGCTTCTTGTCGCCACTGAACAGACAAAAGTGTCAAGAAGCTAAACGTGTGCACCTTTACCTCACTAAATGTGAATAAAGTTTTAAAAATGACTATATATCTTTAAAACATTGTAGTTAGCTTTACCTTAGCCTAGCTGTATTCCTCGTTGTCTTCTGGCTGTCCCACAAACTACAAACAAGTCGAGTATTGAGAAGTATGATGGTTATTCCCTCTCTGTTTTCAAAAGTGTGGTATTTCAGTTTGAGAGCATGCTTTATAAATGTCACTCATTCTCTAAGACCCAGCATGCCCTCATTCACGACTTCTTGTTTTACAATGGTTGGCATCTAGCCTAATGGTGCTTTACCACAACCTTCTGCTCCAGCATGTGGATCTGACTACTTCATTCAGATCGGTATGCAGTAGCAGCTTGTCACACATGTAGACACTGCCATCTTGTGGCCGTAAATGGTAATGCAGCATTTTTTTGACATAAAATATAGGTCGCTTCATAATATAAGTCACAGGACCAGCCAAACAAGTAAAAAAAGGGCGACTTATAGTCTGGAAAATACGGTAGTCAGTAATTACATTATAATAATAATAATAGTAATTACAGTGATACATGTTGGAGTGAAGAAGCCTTTTGATTTTTTTATTGTTATTTTTTATTTAACCCATATTTAACCAGGTAAAACCTGTTGAGCTCAATGATCTCTTCCCCAGGGTGACCTGGCCAAGATGACATCACAAAAAAATGTTACAAATAATACCCAGAAAGAAACACATAATTTATACCAAAATGTGTCAGAGTAATTAAAAACTAGCTGGCACCCGGCTAGCATAGCCTATTCTTTGGGCTATAATGAGTCAATATATTTATGACATTTTGAATAGGTTTCCTTTGGTAACTGTTTTTTTTCTGCTTTGAATTAATCATTCATGTAAATATTAAAGACATTTATTTGGCCAGAATGATATATTTATTAGATAGATCGTAGATAGGTGCAAGTCATTTATGTGATAAAATGTTTACTTTTTTGTTATAAATAAAAAATATTTTTTGTTATAAACATGTATAAAAGATCATGGTTTTTCATATGTTAACTGGCTTCATGGATGTGACTCATGCTGATACAGTCGTGCTTGATCTCAAGATACTAGTCACTAGTCTCCTTCTTGCACTGTCACTCAGTTTTTGAGAACTGCCTCCTCCAGACAGATATACCATACAGTACCATACTGTTTGTATTTGTTAAAGATTGATGTAAATGAAGTCCAAGATATATTCAGTGACTTGGAAATGTTCATGTGTCTATCCCCTGACTGGCTGTAAAAGTGATGATTGACTGAAAATTCCTCAAACGGTGCCAATAACTGTGTCCAGCATAAATTTTATGTCAGTATTTTTTGTTTCACTTTATGAGAGCAGTTTGTTTTGCTGTTGTTGCCAAATAACTTGGGACATTTAAAAAAATATTTTGATTCAACAAAATTGGTTTGTTTGCATTTATTTCTGAGCATATTTTAAAATGTGTACATAAAATTTAGGGGTGGCAATAATTCTGACCAGGACTGTATTTTCAGGAATATTTCTGTAAATTCTAAATGGATTTGTAATACATTTACAACACATAAAGAATTATTTTTAAAAATCACGTTTGAA
>OMMV01164768.1:0-10403 GCA_900302635.1 Chatrabus melanurus
AGCATGGCAGCAAAGTGATTGAGGGCATTTGTATAAAAAAAACAATTACAGAAACATTTTAATGTATAAAAATAAACTGCAGTCTATGAAGTTTGTAAAAAATGGTGCATCATGCACCACAAAGTGTATTTTCATAATTTTTTTATCGCCTCAATTAAGACGGTATTTCTGTGCAATGTAGCAGTTTTCACATTCCATATCAGTTTTTTTTTTGTGTGTGATTTTGGAATATAGCTGTAATCTTGGGCCATTGAGAAAGAGAGTGTTGCTTTGGGGGAAGGGGTGTCATTTAATAATCTGAGGTAAAATTAGAGCATAGAGAGGGGATCTGTTACATATGTCACAGAGGTCTTAAACAAGATGTATCAGTCATAAATTATGCTTAAATCAGGAGAATATCTGTGAAAACAGAATTGTGGGACTTTGGAGATGTTGAACATTAAACATTGAACACATGAAAATGTATAAGGTAGATAAAAAGTAATTTGGCACAATATGACCCCTTTAATAATTGTCTTATTGGATCCAAGACCATTTCATTTCAATCAGTTCATTCAATCTGTTCTTTGAACGTTAAAACCTGGATAAAAACATCACGAATCAAACATTTTTACACCTTTAAGAGGTCTGTCTGGCTTTAATTAAGGCTCGTTAAAGCAGAGTTTCGGTGTAAAACGTCCACTAGTTTACACACAAACATCCACATTTTAGATATTTCTGTGACAGTTATTAAAGCAAGTTATTTTTGAAAGGAAAGGATTTAACGTGTTTGACTTTCGTGTGGAGCTGAACAGCAGGGAATATGAACGGAGCTATATTTATTCCTCGCATCTGAGAAGCTAATCTCAGCGCTGTGGATGTGCTGAAATCGGTTGATTAACAAATTTCATTGGAGCTACTTGAATAAAGAATATTTCTTGGGTGGCGCTGATATTTACAAAACTACTGATTTTCCTTCAAAATATGGCTTAAACATCGCAAGGTTGTAATCTGACATGAATTTTCAGCGAGTGTTGGAGCAAAAAAAATAGTGTGTTGGCAAATTTAAAGCATGTCGGCGTGAAATTTAAGCGTGTCGGGGCCGACACGCAAAAGCGCTCTTGGGAGGACACTACACATGCAGTAAACTTCCCTTTTGGACGATTGTATCAAGATGGCGGTGCAACATGGCGGCCTCCATGAGGGGGCCAGCGTCCATGGAGCTATGAAGGGCTCATCTGCAAAGACACATCGTTGCAGGTAATTATACACTAATGAACAGATGGTTATGAATGCTATATTCCATTTCTGCTAGTAAACACCCCTAAATCCTACACACTGTAGCTTTAAGAACACAGTGGCCCACTTTGAAATTTGAAAGTCTTCTGAGGCCGACCCAAACCTTTACTCACAATTTGGATTGACACATGAGACTAAGAGGAACTATTTCTGATTATGTTAATCTAGGCTGGATAAATAAAGAATAACATGTCATTTAATTCCCATGGCTTTGTTTTATTATTTCTGATTATGTTTTAAAAATAACTATAAATATTCTAGGTAATTGCAAGCTTTAAAATCAGACTTTTTTATTTACTTATTTTTAATGACTTCTCAAGGCCTGCTTGTGGTACCTTCATGCTCCATCAGGGCGCTGTGGCCCACACTTTGGGAATCATTGCAATTTTCATAATTCTGATGTTTTTGTCTTTTCTTTTTTTTAATTTATGAAGAATATTGCACATTTTTTAGCTATCCATATGACATGTTTTCATTGTTACGCAAAGCAACCAAACCCTCTGATCAAGTCTATACAGTAAATGCTCCTAAAGAAGGTATTGACCATGAGCCTCCTGATACCAGAGACCACCTAAGTGGCTGTTTTCTAATAAACATGAGTACACTGGCACTGCAAACAGCATGGCTCAGACTCCTGAAAGAAAATATAAAATTACGAGGCCATCTAGTGGTTAAAGTCAGTGTGTCAAAGCCTCTGATTGCACATACAGTATGTATGTATGCATGTTTCCTTACATGCAGCGAGCGATTGTTTTCGTTATAGCAGAGAAGCCGGTTATTAAGCTGTAAAGCTTCCAGCTGCAGGCATTAAAGAAGCTGTCAGGGTCAGCAGTGCATGTGGTGCTGAAGAGAGGGCATGATGCCTGGATTCGATGACAAGATTCTCTCCACACCTGAGACGGAATTACAATCCAATAACCTTCAGCCGTCACTGGGTTTCCAATTTAAAATGATCCGGCATTCAGAAGAGTGCAGACCCTCTGTGACACCCGTGTCCTTGAGCAACGAGGAGCCTTTGTCTCATCATAGCTTTATTAAAAATGGACATCAAAGCGATTGTATCATGGTGCGGTTTCAGGCATTCAGATTTCATACCGGACATAATGAACGCTCCCGTTTCCCACAGTTTGTATGGTTTTTTTTTTTCTGTTAGGTTGCAGTGGCATTACAGGATGTGTTTGATCTCCAGGTAGCTGTGCCGGAGGAGCAGCAGCATATTAAAGGCCAAGAAAAGAGGAAAGACAACTCCGTGGGGAGTCACAGGGAAGATTAATTGGGAGGATAATGACATTTTAGTGGAGATGGCGTGCAAACGCACAGGTCTTTGGCAGCCTCTGGCAACTCTAAACACACCTGCAGAAATGTTAAAGCATTGAGACAAGGTGCAGGAGTTTCAGTCCCTGCTACATATTTAAAGCTACAGTGTGTAGGATTTAGTGGCGTTTTTATGGCAGAAGTGGAATATAGCATACATAGCCATATAAGCATAACCATATAAGCATAGGACACATAACCTGGTTATTAGTGTATATTACCTACAACAATGACTTGATGTGTTTTTTAAGCTTAGCATGAGCCCTTCATATCTATCTGCATGGAAGTGGGCCCCCTCACGGAGGCCGCGATGTTGGACCACCATGTTGATATAGTAGCCAAAAAGGGACACACATACGCCATCTTTCGCATTTTACAACGTGGCTGGAAGACTGAAGAAAATAGAAGAGGAATCAGTGGTTGCTCCCCTATACACTGTCGACTGGTTGCTAGTGTAGGCTAACAAGTTTGAGAACCCTCATTTTTGTGAAATGGAGGATCATACATATTGCTTTTCACAACAGAAGGCAAGCGAGCATGAATCCCTGTTGCACAATAAGCAAAAACGTGAAGGGAAGCAAAATTATGATGGCAGCATAGTGCAATCTGCAACCTCGCCAACAGATGGCACTAAATCCTACACACTGTAGCTTTAAATGTTACACACATGTTGGTGATGACACAGAGACCATAATGTTCAAATGCAAATACAATCTTTATTTAAGTTCATAGACATCTTCTCAAAGGTATAATCCAATAAACAGCAACACAGGCATTTACAATTCAAGGACAAATAATTCACTTTTACAAGAACAAATTGAAGGTGTTTTGCCTCTTGAACACACCAGCCATTACCTTTAAACATGGATGACAAATGTCAAACCAAACACTCAAACAATATTTCAATGATAATACGTTCAATAAAATATGCCCACATCAGCACTCATGGTTGTGAGATTTGTAATTCAGTCTGTTGTTCTCTGCCACAGATTTCCAAACTGGACTCTGAATTCTTAGAGCTTTGACTATTTCTTATATGTATTTGCATGAAGTGAATACCATGTTAATATTTTGTTGTACGTTTGAAGGTTGATTTTTTTTTTTTTCGGTTAGGAATCACAAGAATAAACTCAAGTGTTGCGAGGGAGACAGAGCCCAGTTGATGAAATTTGTTGGCAAAATACAAGCATGATAGACTCTACTATATTAAATTAGCTTTATTTATACAATAGCTGCTTAGACTGCAAGTGAGGTTTCACAGTAATGCAGAGAATATATAATGCTGCACCATTTGAAATACTCCAATATTTCATATTCAAAGAACCTTTTAAACTCAAACAGAAGTATATTCTATCTTTATATGGTCTAAAGTATGTTAGTAACAAAGGTGAGAGCTATATGGAAAGTGATTTTTTTAAAATAGAAGTATCTGTGTAATAATAATAATAATAATAATAATAATGTGGGTTTGATGGATTGAAATGAATCCTTTTCCTTCCTTTAATGTCAGCTTTCTTGAACACCTGAACAATTCCTGTATTGCAGCACACTTTTCAGGCATAGATAATGTTTTTCATATTGCGTGCTTCATCCTCACAACTCCACAGAGGTAACGACAAAGCACTACACAAGCAGCTACAGTAAAGTTACGTCACTATCAAAATGCTGTCGGTGTGAAAATGTGTTGCTAAGTTCTCGGTACTTGCTACAGTGTTTTTATCAAGTGTTTATTTTATTAGGCTGTCCCATGCCCACACGTATGATACTATTGGTCTGTCGACTAGGTATTGTGTATTATACAGTATATTGCCAACTCCCTTTATCAGTCCTTAAGGCCCGATATTATTTTTAAATGCGTCTTAACATGCAAACAGAAGGTGAAATCTATGGCACCGGTGTATTATCTTTTATCTTTGTTGGGTTTTTTTTTTTTTGAATGAGGTGCATATAGCTTTGCATGTTTCCTAAAAGTGACAGATCATACCACATCTGTCACTGCAAGGGCCAGTTTACCAAAAAAAAAAAAGAAGTAGTAACATTATTGAAACAATACAAAGTGAGAGAAATGAATCCTCTTAATCCAGTAATTCACAGTCTGCAATTGATTGAAATTTAAAATGTTTTAGAAGGTCACTTTTAAAAGCAAAATTCTCAAAGAAGATCTTAAAGGGCAATGCCGTGATTTTTCACCATAGGCTGTATATTTAGATCATCTTTTCACTCAGGACAAAAACAAAATTAATCGGTGCAATATTGATTTAGATTGCAAACGCCATCATGGGCTAACTACAGAGTAAAAAAAAAAATAAAAAAAAAATCATTCCTTTTTACAGAAAAAAACTGGCAGCTGTGGTTGCCAGAATAATTCTGAAAAAATACAGTAAAAATAAGTAAATACCCTTACAGAACAACCTGCAAATTTTACAGTATAATGTTGTTGTAATTTACAAAACATTTGTATTTTAAAGCAGTAAATACAACAGCTTTTTTTTTTAAATTAACATTAGCATGCTGTTTTTAAACTAATTATTTCTGTATGATTTAAACACAGTTACTTATTGTACTTTGAATTCCATTCAAAGAGATTTTATTGTGCTGCTCCCATTTAGCTCAGGGCCACCATAGCAGGTTTGGCATGGGACCCAGATGTTAATCTGGTTTTTCTAACACAACTCCAACTGTATAAGGAGAACAGTGTTTAGGCAGCCTTGAACCTTGGTTATTTTGCTTGGGAGGCAAGCACGCTTACTGTGTGCACCAATGTGCTGTTGCACAACAGCAACTACTCTTAAAATATAATGAATTGTACATCATATTGCCATATTAACATATTTTTACTGTATTTGTGCAAAGTATGTTAATATAAGGAGTTCTGAAAAAATCATGTCTGTTTAGAATTGAGTAGGCTATATATCAATAGGATAAAATGGATTCTGCAGTTCATTACATTTTCAGACTAATTCCCACCACTTGACAGAATGGTAGCGCAAGCAGTTAGTGTGCTTACTTCCAAAACAAAATGTCTCTAGTTCAAGGCTGTCTGTATCCCAGTCTGCTTTTATTAATTTTCTGCAAGTTAAAACGGTTTTATACTGTAAAATTTACAGTATTTTCTGTAAAGGTATTTACATATTTTACTGCATTTTTTACAGAATTATTCTGGCGACCACACCTGCCAGTTTATTTTGTAAAAACAACAGAATTTTTTTTTTACAGGGTATGTCATGTAACTGTGTGGGGCAAGCTAAAAACTCTCATAGTAAACCACTTTCTGTTGCCACTGAACAGGCGAAAATGTTATTAGAAGTGTCTGGTGGCACACAGGATTTCTAGAGAGGTAAACGTGGACGTTTTCTTCATTAATTGCAAATAAACTTTTGAGGTGACCGATTACATAGTTAGCCGCTTACGTTAGTGTCATAGCAGTCCAGTGGCCAATGAGGGACTCGTTCTATAAGACACAGTCAACATGTAACGCCTCAGTGGACAGTAGCACCACCGGGCTGTTATGAGGATATGGTAAGCAGCTAACTGCATAACTGGTCATATTAAATCGTTTCTTTACATTTAGTGAGGTAAACGCGCGCACCTTTACTTCCGTAGGGATACTCTCAATGCTACCAGACACTTTTTCGCCTGATCAGGGGCAACAAGAAGCGGTTGACTCTGAGTGTTTTTAGCTTGCCCCGTCCAATAATATTATATCGCCGATTAGCCTGTGATAGCCTGCATTCTAAAGCAATATTGCACCGATTAATTTAGTTTTTGTCCCTAGTGAAAAGATGATCCCCATTTCCTCTAAAAATGGTGGCTGGGTTGAAAAATTCCGGAGTTCCCCTTTAAGGCTGATTGACAATCCCATTTCCAAAAACGTTGAGACATCCTGTAAAATGTCAATTAAAACAGTATGTGGTGATTTGCAAATCATTCAAATGCTGTATTTAATTGAAAATACTACATAGACAACATATCAAATGTTGAAACTGAGCATTTAAAACCAAATATGGTCATTAGATGTGCGTGCCGCGGTATCGCATACAGAGGTATTGTTTTTGATTGTGTGTGTGTGTGTGTGAACAAAGTAACTCAAAGAGCTTTGATCTGCTTTGGACCAAACTTGGTGAAATGACTGAGGGTCAGTCAAGGACAAAGTGATTTGATTTAGAGAAAAAAAACCAAAGGTCACTGGCCAAGGCCAAGATTTTGGCCCAATACTTACAAATAGGGAACGTTTAGAATTGCTATTTTGAGGAATTAGTTAAAGATACAACTATGGTTATGATTAACTACTAATATGATGTCATGTATCACCTTTCTTGTGGTCACATGCCAATTGACCTTGGGTGACACTGAAAGGTCAAACTGAATAAGAATGGCACTCCACAGCTGCTTCACACACGCACAACACATCTGATGTGCAACAGGCTTTAAAGAACAGCTCGTTTTATGCTTTTCTGAAAGAAAAACTGGCAGTACATTATACATGCCTACGTATTTTATTAGTTAAATAGTTAGTAATTTATCTAAGATTGTTCGACTGCTCAAGTGTTCTTATTAGGATGGCCACAGCAGGCGGTCACCCCACTGAGTTTGGTCTGCTTGAGGTTTCTTTCTCTAAAATCGAAAATCACTGAGGGACTTTTTCCTCATCACAATTGCCAATGTGCTTGCTCATGAGATGGGTGAGGTCTAGACCTTACTTGTATGTAGAGCTTTGAGGCGACTTATGTTGCAATTTGGCGCTGCATATATAAATTGACTTGGCCATCTCGGAGTACAGAAGCTGGCCAGTGGCTCCCAGGTAATTTGACTTTGACACTTGCTACAATAAATCAGTTTGCTATAGCTCATGGCTACCATCAAAATAAAATCAGTGCTACTTCATTATTAACTTTTTAAAATAATTTGTGCATTGTTGAGTTACTGAATAGGATTCCAAATGCATAACAATGTCAAGCTCTTTATGAGATAACAGTGGTTGGTTTCCAAGTTTTTGGCAGTTTTTAGCTGAAATGTTGGGATTATAATAGCTTTTAAGAAAAGATGTATTAGATTTGCCCAGTCCAGTTGCAGAAAGACACACAGCAATGAAGGACTGATGCTATGTTCCACACCACTCAAGGCGCAGGATTTTTTTGTCTTCCTAACACTTGAAGGAGGAGGTACCATCAGAAAAGTTGGGCCAAACCCTAAAGGCGCAATCTCACCTAGACGATTGGGCCAATGTAGGCGAACGTATTTGCAAACGTCGGCGTCTGCTGGCCTCTGCCGGTCCATGCTGATGAACGTCGCCCGCGTCCAAATATTTCAACATGTTTAAAATTTCTCTGCATTTGGAGACATACCTCTGGCTACGTTGGAGACCGTTAGAGAAAGTTAATCTCCGCTACGACCAAGTTCCCTAAGCTAGCCTCAGCTAGCCTCCGCTAGCTGAAGTTACTGGTGTGATCGTCTACGCTGGCTAACGTTCGGGTGCTGCTTCACCCTGCCTGCTCAGAATCAATGGACAGTGGTGTGTCGACCCCCTCTCCCGCACGTTGCCACGTTGGCAAATGTCCCGCTTGTTCTAATGGTGCAGTGGCTAATGCCCGCCTCCGCTGGCCTCCGCTAGCACCACATTGTGGAACGCCGCGCTGCATTCGTGGTTAGCTACCAAACTCTGGTATTCTCGACTTTGCCCTGCATTCACCAAATGCTGGGGTAAACGTTACAGTGAGATTGCGCCTTAAGCAATTTAGCTGCTCTGATGTTTCTCAATATGGCAGCAACCACTGAGGTCAACATTGCCGTTACACAGTAAATGATCAAATAACGTTCTTGTAGCTACAAATAAAACGGCATGTACGTTGTTGCAAAAAAGTCTCCAATGATAATTGTTAGCTACCTCTTTTGAATAACATAATCTGTACTTCATAATATAGTGGTGTGTGAATAAATGATTTTAGAAAATGAATTTCTTTGTAAATATGTTTATCAAGTGGGATAATGAGGGTCTATCAACTGGAAAATTCCGGTTCCCCATTGCTTTGATTGCAATGTATCGTGATTACAGGTGAGAGCTGGCGAGGACTTACACTTGTAAGGCCAATAGGAGCTGCGACGAGCTCTCAGCCATTATGAAGAATTTCACCAATGCACAGGCTCATTACACTTTTCTTTGCTCTTTACCTCAAGAGAATATGCTGCAGATCGAGGCACGACATTTTAGTGCTTGTAGAAGGTCTGTATTGCCATCACTAATTTAATACTTTGAATTTTAAAAAAAGCAGGGGTGGGGGTGTTGACGTGTTTGATGGCTGTTCACAGAACTGAACGCCACATGAGCTCATTAGCTGCAATTAGCTGGGTTTCTCCTTGTACTTTTTTTGAAACCATACCATCTGGACGTTAGGCAACCCGCTGCCCCTGAATATTTGGGTATGCCTGGGTGTTTTTGGATTCCTTTCAATTATGAGGCATCGTTGTTTCATGAAGCGCCCCTGCAACATGACATAGCAGGCTGCAGTCAGGATAGTGAAGAAACCCTCTGCATTCGGATCACGTCACGTCTGTGATAGATGCCCTTTAACAGATTCCTCTTTGATAATAAAAACAAAAGTTTGTCTTTCCTATATACACAGCAAAAACTTGAGTGTTAAAACTTCAGAGACAAGTATATAAGAGTTAACTCTTGAAGTGTTATTTTAACACTTTGAGGGCCGTATTTTAACAATGGACGCTGAAACAACAGATGGCACATATCCATTTGGGGCATGTCCGAGCATACTTCACTATTTAACTGATAGAAAATACCAGCGCAAAGCCGGGTGCTGTGCGCAATAGGGTTGGATTTACCATCTTCATTATTCACCGGCATTTTATAGTCAAAACATGATATCATGAATCAGAGTGGCACCTGCTCTTCCCTTTAAACTGGACTGCACCAGGCACACAGTGCCGTGGTATCAAGGGAACAGACACAAGTGAAAAGATTTCTGACATCATAAAACATTATGGGCATTTTCACACCTGGAAGTCTGCAACAAAGTCCAAACCAAGGTTCATGTTTGTATATGTTTGGTCCAGTTAGTTTGGTTTCACATTGCAATGTTGCGGTGGGACTGAAGAACTTTTCATGACGTACGTACGTCCTGATGTCATCATCTGTGTAGGCTGCATCCCCCAATATTTGACATTGTTTGGCTTGTAGACCTGCGTGCATCTGACGTCGGCTTGTTGTCAATTTGAATGGAGAAAAATGAATGAACAGATTCATTTCATGTAACTACACTATTATTATTGTGGTATTTTTACCAGCAGCACACGACTGCAGCGACAAGGACAAAACGAATGTTTTATTTTTAACGAGGAGAAAAGACAGACAGCATTCATTCTCTATACCCACTTACTCCAATTAAGGGTCACGGGGGTGCTGGAGCCTATGCCTATCCCAGAGGTCATTGGGCGAGAGGCGGGGTACACCCTGGACAGGCCGCCAGTCCATCGCAGGGCCACATATAGACAGACAAACACATTCACGCTCTCACTCACACCTACGGTCAATTTAGAGTCACCAGTTCACCTAACCTGCATGTCTTTGGAAGTGGGAGGAAGCCGGAGCACCCGGAGGGAACCCACGCAGACACGGGGAGAACATGCAAACTCCACACAGAAAGGACCAGGTGGGAAGCGAACCTGGGACCTTCTAGCTGTGAGGCAACAGTGCTAACCACTGTGCCACCGTGCCGCCCCCAGTTTTAATCAGGTAAATTAATTCAATTATTCTCCATTTCTTTTCTTCTTCTTCTTCTGTTTCATGCATGACGGTAACC
>OMMV01164781.1:0-10220 GCA_900302635.1 Chatrabus melanurus
GTGCATCTGCTTCAAATACTTCAGATATTGCACTTAAATATTATTTCTATGAATATATATGTGAAAACATTACAGAGAAAAGGAGAGCGTTATATTATTAATTATGCTGTGGATTCATCTGGATGTTGTGGAGCAATCTGGAGCGATGTGTTCAGCAGCTGATGGTAGAATGACTGTGGGGTGTGAGTGGAGACATATATATATATATATATATATATATAACAAATTCGCCCGATTCGCAACATTCGTGACAGAACGTGACGTGCACGCAATGGCGTGCAGCAGCGCGCAACAGCGTGGGACAATATTCGTGACCGTGCGTAATGATTCGTGATGATCCGCCAGCGATTCATGCCATTAATCGTAACGCGCGGTAACAGGTTGTGACGGCACGTGACGCCTCTGCCCCGAATCATCAAATTTGTGATCCTCGGTCACGAATTTTCGTGGCATTCTTGACTTGTCGTCGTTATGTGTAAACCTAGCATAAGCTCTAATGCCACATCTGCAAGGTTAAGTTGTTTATTATATCACTAGCTATGTAGGAAACAGATGTTTCCAGATGATACCAAATTGACAGAATATATTGACAGAATATAAGCTCACTAAGATAGTTGCCAAGCTAGCTAGAAGCTAAATAGCTAAGCTAGTTGGCTTGGCAATTCATTGAATTAATTAGGCTAGCTAGGTTTATTAGCTTTCTAGATAGCTCAGGCTATACATGATTAATAAATATTATGTTAGACAATGTATTTGCGCTATTCAGTCTTGTTTTAAAATGGACTAGGAATGTGTTTCTGGAGCAGTTTGTACTCCAGTATAGCAAGGTTTTATAAAATTAGGTTACATGACATGTTTAGCTAATATAAATAGATGACTGCCATTTTGGACATTGTTTACTTCTGTTGTCTCAGAGTTCAGCAGTATAAGACGGCTTGTGGTTGAGCATTACGCATTTCCAAGTTCACCAATGTTTGGCTCAATGCAAATGAACCCCGTGAATTACTGTAATGAATATTGTGCCTCCTAGGGGAATGCCCCGATAATAAGAAATTACATTGAGATGAATGAAATTCCAAAATGTATGTGTGATCTCGGTTTAAAAATACCAAACAGGGAACCTGTATATAATAGATGAGATACAGAAAAGATCTAATGCTCTAAAAGCAGTGTTTTGTATATTTAAATGGAAGCTACTTTATTTTTCTAAGTTGAAATAGCTGTTGCATTTGAGCTAATACCTTCACAGAACTACATCTCTACACAGAATGGTGGACCTATCCAATCCAAAAGAAATAATCAGAAATGTAAAATGTCACATGATTGTGGGTTGACTTTCCATCTGTATTTACAGCCTTCTGTCTGCATCCTTTTCCTCTGCCTCTGCATTTTGTTTCCACTTTTGCCGCCTGCATGTTGCTTCATCACCTCACTGTATTTTGTCCATTATTATTGCATTTTTTATGGCCATCACTATATGCACAGACTAACAATGTGTTGTCTCTGGTGTGCAGATTCAACGTGCTCTGGTGAGGAACAACCAGACGCAGCGTTTCTCTCAGCGACAGGCGCTACGGCTGCATCAAGGCCTCGTCACGAGCACTGCCGAACAGGTCCGTGTGTGCTTGACCCTCACGTATTCTTCTGTTTCATGTGTTTTCTTTTTCTCTCTCTCTCAACACCTCTCTGTCTGTCTGTTCCCAAGGTGATGGAACGCCTGTGTGTGCGTGTTCAGCAGCAGGTGCGTATGCTACGAGGTGTTGGAGAGGTGGAGGAACTTCAAGCTGCTAAACAAGTGCTAAAAGAGGCCAGAAACTCCCGTGCTGTGAGTGGTGTGAAATATGTTACTCACCAGTAATCTGATGGATAAATTTACAGGACTGCTGTGCTAAAATTAAAAAAAAAAAATGTCTTCTCTCTGATGTGCCAAGCTCTACCCTTCACTGTGTGAGCTGGCCCATGTGTTGTCTGTGGACGGCCCGGTGAAGCAGCGGCTGGACTCTCTGGCTGGTGAACTTGCTAAAGCTGCAGACAAGGAGCTACAGGTAGTTCTGACAGCATATTTTCAAACACTGAGCAAATCTTCCAATGCAAGAGAAAAACCTATAAGGCATACAGTGTATTGGTTTTGGAAAGTGATTCCTTCAATATGTGTTGAGAACTCTTAAGAGCATTTGGTGCCAAGATAGTACTCCATCCCAAAGATTTCTCAGTGTGTTTCATCGACAGGTGTTTGTGTATTGCTCGTTGTCCAATGTTTTTGCAATATTATGAGAACAAATCCCAGGGTCGAGTCCACATTTAACACAAATTTGCATCATCATGACACAAATTCTAGTGATGGTATGGTTACATCTAAATGGGACACACCAAGTAAGAAAAATTGAGTCCCAAGCCTCAAGGCTGAGTCTCATGGTGAGGCAGCCACCAAGGCAGAGTAGCGGCCTTGCACGAGCGCCGCAGGTGAGACGTCCTTCTAGGGGGGTCTTCATACTCTGACCAACAGAGCCCAAAGATTTAAAAAGCGCTCCGCATAGAGCATCCAAAACCACAGAAAGGTCCTATTGTGGGTTCATGTGCCTTCACACAGGTCTTTTGCAAAATACATGGGTGTGCACAATGCATCACCTTGACAAAGTCCATATGACAAATACATCTTCATGGAAGAGGTGAAAGTTTTTTGTCATTTCTTGTAAAAATGTAAGAATATCCACAATGGAGCTTTCAAAAGGAATGACACCTCTATTTTCATACCATTTTGGAATGCATGACATTTGAGTACATACAAATCCTGTCTGGAGGGGGCTCTAGCACTCGGAATTGTCTCAATGACAATAAAAGGCAGCTCTGTGACTACTGATTTGTCTCTTTCAGTGGCCAAGCCCATGAATCCCACATTTCAGGGTCTGCCATATTTGTCTTCTGGCTTGCGTCAGTAGATCCCCGCACACAGACATATGTCATGGTGACACACTTAGGAGAGATATAATCTCCACAAGCCAGGCCGTACCATGCCACTGAGGGGCAATCAGGATCATGGACAGTTTGGACAGACAGACACACTATACCGTGACCTGAATCGATACTACCAGAGGAAAGGAATACAGGAAGAACCACAACCGCATCCACCAAGAAGGGCGTGTTTTCGTCTCATAGCGAGAAGACCAAAGGACTTCTTATGTGCTTATGTGCATGACAACACATGCATCGTCAGTCCACACCAAAACATGCTGCTGTGAAGGCAAATCAGTCTGATGAAATGTTTCAGACAGAAGTACTGCATGCATCTCTAACTGACTGATATGCCAGAACTTTTTCGTGGTTGACCAGGTGCCATTCACGTGGCTGAGATTGCAGACTGGCTCAGCCCACACTGGACACATCTGTTCTAACTACCACATGCAAAAGGACCTGGTCCAGCAGGGCCCCACAATTCAGAAGCAGTGACTTCTTCCACGGGAGGAGAGCACAAAGGCAGGATGGTGTGATTCATAACCTAATATGCCGCTGATGAGTAATTAGCTTCTCTATGGCTAAAACCCACCTTTGAAACTCCCTCATGAATTATAATCCGAGAGGGACAACCGTATCATGGAGGCCATCAGACCCAGCGAGTGCTGGCACTGTTTGAGTTGTATGAACCATTGTGACTGAAAGAGAGACAGATAGCAGCAAAAGCTGTTTCTTAATAAGCCCAGCTGCTTATTGAGACTAATTCCAGATGCAAAAAACACCCCTTTTAGCTGGGAAAGAGACAGCTCTTGAGATTTATAAGAAAACCCAGAGACTGTAAATGATTGATGATTAAGATTTCGAACCCGCTGGTCTCTGAGCGAAGCTAGTGCTGCTGCCAGATCCTTGATAAACACCCACAGAGTGAAAGACAAGCCAAATGGCAGACTGTTATGTGAAAATAGGCGTTGTGTAAGTCCAGAGTTATAAGCCATATAAAGTGGTTGCAGTGATTGCATTAACTGATCGAGAATTTGCATTCTGAATTTGAACATTTGCAGGCGCTCATTTAGAATGTGCAAAATCACAATAATACAAAGTCCACTGTCTTTCTTTGGAATCACAAATAGTGGCTGTAAAATCCGCTATCACGCCTCGTGTGGGGGCACAGTTCTCATCTCCACAGCACTGGGGGTCTGACACTGCTCATCCTCTTCAGGGTTGTCAAATTGAGTAGCTAGCACCAGCCTGTCTGATGGAACATCTTCTATTATTGAGGTAGGAAGGATGGCATCCATGTTCTCACCCCAGGAAACCAGGCTCTTGCCATCCAGCTCTCTGTGTTCAGGCTTGGCTTCCACAGACGACTCAATGGTGTCAGATAGAAGAGGGTCCCAACTGGCGACCGAACTTCTCATCACCTTTGACAGGAATGCTGCATCTCTTTCCCGATGTAGACTTCCAAAGTAGATGGCACTATGCATTGGACTCCGGGTCACCAAGTACTGCTTTTGTATGCAACATAAAGGCACGCTGGGAAGGTGCTGTGTGTGTCCACTGTGGAAAGGAGGAAACAACAAGCACTAGGTTCATGAGCTTTGCTGGCCATGCTAAACAAGCCAACAAGCCATTTCTTCAAAAAAAAAAGCCATTGCAATGGGCTCGGCTGAACATATGACCGGTTAGCAAACTAAGCCGGTACAAGCTGGACAAGATGGGCAACAGCAGGCTGGTAAAACTGCAACAAGTTTGTGAATTAAACAACTGCACTGAAGGAACAAACTTTGCTAGCGATGCCCACCACAGGGAGCATGCTCACCTTTAGTTGGGCAGTTAAATCGCTAGCAAGATCCTGCAGAGCAGTCACTTTAAATGAGGCAAAGTGGGAAAAAGCCAGAGAAATAAGCACTGTGCTGAGGATGTTATAGTACTCCGGGAAGCCACGCCTTCCCAGCTGTGCCAAAGTCCTATTAGCCCTGACAAGCATGTAGAGAGGTCCTTCATGTAGGTCTCAGGATGATGCAATCCCCCACACAAAATGTTGTATCAACTTACCCAACCAAATAGAAACTGACTATACAGCAATAATGTTTCTTTTCAAAAGATTTGGAGTCACAATTGGACCAAGTTATACTATCTATGTAAGAATATCATGTCTCTAAGATCAGATCAAAGTGTTTTTGCTCAATATATTCAAATTTATAACAGATGAGTTTCTGATCTTTCTCATGTTTTGCAGGTCATTGTTGACTCAATGGTGTCTCTGTGTCGTGAGCTGTGTCCCTTATCATCATCTGCAGCAGAGAGGTTGAGTCCTCCGCTCTCATCTGTTTCCGAGCGCGTGTCCATTCCCCGCTCTTCCATCCGCACAGCCCTGATGGAAAGAGCAGCGCAGGACATTCATCGAGCCTTGGAGTAAGAGATGTCAGAATCAGATTTATTGCCAAGTAGGTTTTCGCATTCAAGAAATTTGCATTTGTCTGATGGTGCGTAACAATAACCATAAACATAGTACAACATAATTAGCAATAAACAACAAACATAGTGCAGTGAGAAATTATCTAACATTGTGCAAAGAATTCAGTTGGTACCACACAATAAATAAATGACAAATCCCACATTGCTGGTGGAGGATATTAGATTGGGACTATGAGAATAAGTGTGTATGACTGTTTATTGTCACAGTCAGTGACAGTGGGGGTCTCAAATCTTATTAATGAGGGCAAGTGCAGTGTTCTTATACTAATAGCTTTTGGTTCTGATGAACTGTTGCCTATTGCCAGAGGAGAGTTGTCCAAAGAGTTTGTGACCAGTGTAGGAGGGGTCAGCCACAATCTTCTTTGCCCCCCTCAGGGCCCTGGAAGTGTGCAAGCAGTGTTTCAGATGGTGATGGATGAGGTTTAACTGCCAAACCTGACAGTTGCTGAGTACAAGTGCACCATCATTGTCTTTGTCAGGTTTGTCTTCTTCAGCTGCCACAGGAAGGACATTCTCTGCTGTGCGTTTTTGATGAGAGAGTTGATGTTCAGCTCCAGCTTGGGGCATTGGGTGATGATGGTGCCCAGGAACCAGAAGGTCTCCAGAGTGTCGACTGGAGAGTCACACATTTTAATGAGGGCAAAGTGGTTCTGGGTACTTTGTAGAGTCCATAACCATCTCCACTTTCTTTAGAGCATTAACCTCCAAAGTATTTTGGCTGCACTGGGACACCAGATGGTCAATCTCCAACCTGCAAATGAAATCATCCTCTCCACAGGCGATTCCAGTGAGGGTGATCTCATTGATGAAGTTCAGGTGCTTGACTTACTGATGACTGTAGTATCAGCTGTTTGTGTATAGAGAGAGATGAGCAAAGGAGAAAGGACGCAGCCTTGAGGGGAAACAGTGCTGAAGGTCTGAGAGTCACAGCTTCATGTGCTGCTTCCTACCAGAAAGGAAGTCGATGATCCAACTGCAGGTGGAGACAGGCACGTGCAACTGGGAGAGCTTATCTTGCAGCAGAGACAGGATGATTTTAATTTTTTTTAATTCAACTTATTTATACAGTGCCAAATCAGAGCATGTCATGGCCAATGGATGGACAGAAGGATGATGGTGTTAACGACGGAGCTGAAATCCCCAAACACGATGCAGTCATAGGTTCCTGCAGAGTTCAGGTGCTGAAGGATAAAGGGCCATGTATATTTCATCATCCACAAATCTGAACTTCGGGGGGTTAAGGAGCGGGCCTGTGATTGTTTTCAGGTGGGAGTGGACAAGGTGCTCAAAAACCTTCATTACCACAGAGGTCAGAGTATTGGGTCTGGCGTCATTAACACGGGATTCACACCAGAGACGTGTCTGTTCCGTTCTGAAAATGTCGCCATTTGGTTCCATCATCTGTGCGACTTTAGTTCACACCAGCAGCAGTTTAGCGGCGAAGCGTCTTGTGTTCTCGAGCTAATTTGTTTCTATAATAGGTAAGTAGACTTTGTAAATTGTCTTCTTTACATGCATCCACGATTTCCCTCCAGGCCTTCTCTTTTCTTGTAGAAGAGCCTTTATTGTCATTGTACATATATATATACAACGAGATTTGTCCTCTGGATTTAACCCATCCTAATTATAGTTAGACACAATCCAACCACTAGGAGCAGTGGGCAGCCACAGTCCGGTGCCTGGGGACCAACTCCAGATGGAGAGACACTACCTTGGTCAAGGGCAGAGAAAGGAGCAGACCCTAATGTGCATGTTTTTGATAGTGGGAGGAAACCAGAGTGCCCGGAGGAAACCCACGCAGACACAGGGAGAACATGCAAACTCCACATAGAAAGGAACTGGGAATGGTGGGAATCGAACCTCAGACCTTCTTGCTGTGAGGCAAGAGTGCTAACCACTGAGCCACCATGTTGTATTGTCTTTATAAAACAATTCAGTGGGGATGTACAATAGTTTGCACTTCTCCACCTATACAATTCACTTCTCATCGTTCATCTTGCGTGGATCCACTTGTTTTGACCGGTTGTTAAGTGAGCTGTGGGGAAAACTCATGACTATTCATTGAGAGATTGCTCTTGATTGGCCAATGGAGCTGCTTTCACGAGCGGTATCTGAGAAAAATAGACCAGGCGCGTATTCAACACGCAGCAGAGCACCTCGGCGCTTCTGGGACGCTTCTGAACTCCGGTGTACATTGAACCATTGACTACAAAGGAGGCTATCTTCAGCGGCAACCCCGTGACTTTCGGAATGCTTCGCTACCAGATCTGGTGTGAATTGGCCTTAAATCCTGTTCCTTGATTTTTTTTGGGGACGAGAATGATGATAGAGGTCTTGAAACAGGATGGTACGTGGCATGTCTCCAGTAAGCTGTTAAAACTGTCATTTAGCAACTCTCAGCATTTCAGCATTTTAACCCAGGCTGTGTATTAACTCCTGAATGCGCCCTCCTTTTCTAACTTTAGCCTTCTAAATTTAGTTGTGAGCCAGAGTTTGCCATTGTTTGAACCAACCCTGCTGATGGTACACAGCTGTCCTCACAGAAGCTGATGTATAACATTACAGTCATCTTCTCTTGTCACTACACTACACCTTGTCCAGTGCAGGATACAGGGTCTGGCTTGAGGGATGAACAATTCTAGATCTTCAGGTATACAGGGTTCTGGCAGATGGGGGTAGACCAACAGGTTTGTCATCTTTTGTTCCTCCCCACAGCTACACTCAGTTTGTTCATTCTTGTTGAATCTCCCTTTCTGTATGACAGTTTTTCATCATCAAAGTGCCCCAGTGCACCACAGGGGATTTGCTGGTAGGCACTTGATTGTAATGTGACAGTGATATAAAGTATTCTCCCCTCTGACATTTGATCAGCTGATGGTATTTAGGGAGTTTATGGCTAAGGTTCCCTTTATTAAAGTTGGCAAGTACAATAACTAAGGAGTAGGATCTGGCTGGTGAGTGTGTGCTGTGCATCCTGCATGTGAGCCTGCGGTGGAATGTAAACGCCAACCTGAATGAATGAAGCAAACTCGCACGGGGGAATAGAAGAGTTTGTAATCAATGAAAAAAGTTTCCAGAACAGGAAAGCAGTGCCGCAGAATCACTGTCACAGCCTTTAAACCAGCCACTGTTGATATAAAAACAGATACTTCCACCTTTCGTTTTGGTGGAGAACTTCGTGTCGTGATCCACTCTGAACAGCTGGACGCCTTCCAGCTGCAACTTAGAGTCTGGAATCGATCTACACAGCCAAGTGTGGAATGTGAAAAAGGATAGGAGGAGGGCAGCAGCCAGGGTTGCAGTAATAATTCAGAATTTGATAAGTAGAGTCGTGATTTGCGCTCACATTTACCAAACTGCTTCCCGTATGTCTCTCCTTTTCCTCTAACTCATTCCTCCACAGAGAAGTGAAGCTGTCAGTGGTTTCCTATCTCACCAACTCCATTGTGGACCAACTCTTGCAGGAGCTCTACACCACCCATAAGACCCTTGTAAATACATAGCCCTTATTGTAAAAATTACTACATATGTGAAAGAGTGACACTTGTGTAAATATGAGCGGCGTCTTTCTCAGACTCGGCAGGTGTCTCAGCTTAATCGCTGGGAGGGGACATGTGAAGACGGAACAGGCTGGAGGTTTAACAGACATCGAGACTCTCTGGACATCACTGACGAGGAGCTGGGCACCAGCATCGTGAGTGTGGACACACAAACATCAACATTTTAACACAACAATAACAATAGTAATAACAACAACAATAATTACAATAAGAGGGCACTCAGAGTGCATACATCTGCCAAGGTCCTACAGACCTCTGTTTAAATGTTCTCAACCAAGTTAAAGTGATGGTGGTAGGGCTATTGTACAAAAACAAGAATAAAGAAAGGAAGAAAAAAGGGCTCCATGGGAAACATTAACAAATCATATTGTAAATGGCCAGTTGGTCAGGACTGTACACTGTGTCCGATGTGCAGAGAACTCCTCCTTGGGATGGTGTTGCCAAGTCATTTCCTTGGTTTCATAATGTTTTATGTATCTCCATCTGCTGAGGAACATATAATTCTACCCAAAAATTGTTACAAATGTGCCCCTACAAGGTTAATTTACAGTTGTAGTCAGACGTTTACATTTACCCGTCATGGACATGAATGTCATGATAATTTTGGGATGTTAATGATTTCTTTGAACTGTTCTTTTGCCAGGGTGGAGTGATTGTACAGCATACATCATTAATGACTCTAAAAAACAAGAATTAGGTGCACAAGTTTGAATTTATTTTGAATCTTCTCTAATCCACACAGGGTCAAAATTATACAGACACCCCCACTAATATTTGGTTAAATGTCCCATAGCAAGCTGCACCTCAACCAGAGGCATAAATCTGGCTGGATATTTGACCACTCTTCTTGGCAGAATTGGTAGAGTTCATTTAAATTGGTTGGTTTCCTGGCACAGACCCGGCTTTTAAGCGTAGTCCACAAATTTTCAATAGGGTTTGCTTTGGGAAGGCCATTCCAGAAGCCTGCTTTATTCAACCCACAACCAGTTTTGATGTGTGTCTGAGATCATTGTCCTGTTGGAACACCCAAATGTGGCCATGTTTCAACCATCATCATTTGAGGTGAAGTTGAAGAATTTGGAGATAGTCCTCCTTTTTCATTATTCCATCCACTTTGTGCAATGCACCAGCACCACTGGCAGAAAAACAGCCCGAGAGCATGATGCTACCACCACCATGCTTGACAGTTGGTACAGTGTTCTTAGGTTTGAAAGCCTCACCTTTACTCAT
>OMMV01164796.1:0-11684 GCA_900302635.1 Chatrabus melanurus
ATGCAGAGCCCTCTGCCCTACGCCGTAGCCTTACGCACACCTCCCAAAAATTGTAACTACGCGTCGAGACGACCCAGACCGCAAGGGCTGTGATTGGTCTGCGACACAGCCAGCCTCTGGCCGGCATGAATCTGCTTGCTGTGTGTGTTCTGGTGGTGTATGAATGGTTGCAAATGACATACGAAAATACCTGAAGTGCATTTATCCGTCCGTGTCCCACAGTGTGGTATATTCGCTCGTCCTCCACCTCGATTCGTTAGTGGACAGACAGACGACCTCCGCATGTTTTCGTTGTCGTCGCCACATTTTCAATAAAAGCAACTGCAACACCACTCTTTTTTTAAATTTTTTTTCTCCTCTTGGTCAAGGTTATTCAGACCACAGGAACAAAGCCGGAAGGTAAACAAACGGTCACAAGTTTGCGCCCCCTTCTGTTCCGGCGGTGAATTGCACAGCGACACGGACCAACGCTGATTTATTTTGTTTATTTATTTTTAAATTTTCTATGGATATTGCGATAATATCGTTGTGTATTTTTTTGGTCACGATAACCATGTAGTAAAAATCTAATATTGTGACAGCCCTAGTTCATACTGCATGCAATGAAATAGAAGTCAAAGTAAATGTAAGGATCACTGCAGGGTTTTTTGTTGCTTTTGTTTTGTTTGGGTTTTTTTGTTTTTTTAATTTTTAATTTTCCATATTGTCCCAACTTTTTTTGATTTGGGGTTGTGTATACACCAAGGGATTTGGTTGCTTGCTTTTGTCAAATTGTTCTCTGCTATGTCTCAGCGGGGAAAATGACGTACTGAATGTCCCTAGAGTATTTCCAAAATGTCCAGTCATCAAACCGTGTTTACTTCGTTTTGGAACATCGGTGTTACTTGAACTTGGTGTTTTTTACACAATTATAATTAGCTTGGTTTGTTCTCTGACTTTCAATATGTTTGTTTTACAGGACTGGTCATTGTAAATAATTTGAATTGTTTCGTGATGCACTTGGCTTTCCTCACAATGACTGACTCTGTAGAAATGCAACAAATTGCAAGATGGATTGTGCACAGGTCAGGCATGTGTTCCCACTGTGGACATGTCCAGAAATGTTTCTACATCTACAATTCTGGAATGCTATCAAGCCATCCAAAACAGGGTAAATAATGTTGCTGCCCCAAGACTGGTGACATATCTGATATGACAGTCTTTGCAGCGTCTGCTTACAAGCTAACAAACAGGGTTTTAGAGGATTATACTCTGTCCTCAGTGACAATATAAACTATTGCTTAAGATGTGAGGCACACTTGAAATGCGTGATGGTGTATAGCTGTCCAGCAGACGTGTTGTAAACCTTGTAATCAGACCTAAAAGTTGAAAACAAGATCCCATGTCCTGATACCCGCAATCCTTTGACCTATACAAGGAATTTTTCTGTGGGTTTTCCAGTTGTTTTTTTTCACTCTTTCCCCCTCAGCATTGCATTCCTCCTCTTCACTATTGAAGTCACAAAGTCAGATGGTCTGACAATGGTATACTCCCTCTTACACCGTACCCCCTGTCTTCCTTTCCTTCTTTCCTTTAAGGCTCCCTTTTTTTCATTTATTCTGTACTTCCCATTTGTCTTGTGCATGTCTCTGTAATCTCCCTGTATTATCATATTAGGAAGAGCTGACCCTGGTCAAAATGACCTGCACAAATCAACAAAGAAGCACCAGGCTGAATATAACCGGCGTAGACAAATCACATGCACACTTCCCCTCCTACGCAAACACTCACACCATCTGTTACAGTCCACAAAGCACACTGTGACAGCGAGATTTTACAGTGCTATTCAAAGGACAGCTGTTAGTTCCCATGCTTATCGTATTTGTCACAATATATTTATGGCAATATTTTATTCATCTCCATCCTTAAAGTTTGACCTCTGTGCATTTAGCCTGGGCTTTGTCATCCACAAGGGCAGTCTCTCAGTCTGTTAGCTTTCACAGTGCCAGGATTGGCCACTTTATAGCTTCTCTTCAAAGCATTTCTGGCCACCGCCGACATCTCGCCGACTTGTCTTTTCATCCAGTGTTTCTCCGGCCAGATTCCCATACTGGTTTTATGGCAGCATGCTTGGTTTGTCTGATGATTGCAAAGCTAATGTAATCATGGCTGTGTGGAGAGAGAAAATAGTCCATCTAAATGTTACCATTGTTATCCTTTTGCTGCCTAATGATGTACTGCAAGGCACTGCTTAGACAAAAGACTTGGTCGGGTAAAAACTACTGCATATTCAACTTTGAAATTTTGGATTCTGACAGATACACGTGGGCAGTACACCTATTTTGGGCCATGTTGGCATCTTTTAACGTAATAATTTGCAGTTATTCTTTTATGTATTAATTTAAATAGGAATGTTGGCACAGTAGGACATGTCTGGACTTGTGTACAGACAGGCACATTTAAAGTAGGCCTTTTGTTTGCTTGAGATTTATGAAGGTTTATTGCTAATAGCAGGGACCTGGTGGCCACTAAGGCCACTGTTGCTTGTATTTAGTGAGAGTGGTTTGTGTTTGAAAAGAAGTGAATGGATTGAGTCTGAAGTACGAACCAAACAGGTTGACCCTTTCTGCTCTCACTCGCTTAATGTGTCCCGTAAACATACATTATTTGGTGGTGGTAGTACTGCCTGACTGGTCATTGTTGGTAGTGCTTCCCAACACTGTGTAGTAGTTGTGTCTTTCAGTTATTAAGAGAAAAGTGAAAGCTTTAGACAGTCTTTCTGGATCAATTCTATCAGTCCACGGATCTGATAGAAAGTTACTTTTGTGTCCTGTATCACTTGTACCTAAAACGTTCTGCATATTTTCGTATAGTTTTTTTTTTCATTTTTGAGATATTTGGTATCTTTTTCTATGGCTTATGCTATTAGCAAGCAAGATTTCCTTTGATTTTAGTCCTCCCTCTAAAGTTTTGAAGGAAACAAAGCAGAGAATGACCATTTTAGACAAAGAGATGTACTTTCTTCACAGGTGTCATCTGAAGCAACCTTTGGATGTAGTGTGAGACATCTGCAGTAGAAGCTCTGTAGAGACATGATTTTAAGGCCTTGTCCACATGGCTACGTTTCTATCTATCTGTTTTGGCCTTTCATCCACACAAATCCGCCGTTTTCACCACACCAAAGTGGCGCTGTTCGAAAACGCTCTCCAGAGTGGATCGAAATGAAAACGCAGGAGTTGTTTCTGTGTGTGGACAGTGAATCCGTGTCTTTTGGGAAACTGTGCAGTAACACTAACCGCCAGCGGGAGGAAGCAGCAGTACGTCCTGTCGCTGAGAACATGTCTGTGAAGTGCAGAAGAAGAGCACATACATTTCCACAGGTCAGCAATGACGGAGTGTTTTTGACACGTTTGTCGATTTTAATAGCATGTTTCGCGATAAACATCGTGCTGTATAATCTGCACGTGGCATATCTACAGACCACAGAAAGCACGGTGCAAACTCTGCTTCTGTTGAGTGGGCCCAGGCCCCGTATGCGCCACTATCAGCCTCCTGACACACAATGGCAAAATGTGACACCCTATCCGTTTGCTCCAAATGCTGAAGAAGAAATGAACACGGCTTCATGTGGACACAGATATTTTCAGATACGGCCACATGCCGTATTTGTTTCAAACTGGCGCTCCCAACGAAAACGCAGCCATGTGGACTAGGCCTAAGACCGTGTTGTATAAAAGGAAAATATGTACAATTGCCACTGCAGAACTATTGTGTTTGATGCCCTCCTGTAGGAAAACTCAAAATGGGGAAAATCTGTCTCACATTCAAACCATAGTGGGTGCATGCCACTGCTCAGACAGACACAGGATGTGCATTAGCCATTTCTGCTGACAGCTGTGTGTTTGTCTTTTAGACTTTTTACACTACATTTTAAATTTTACGGGCTTCAGCCCCATCACGCTCATCTCAAATGATGAGCTGTGCTGTATGGTAATTTGTATTCTGCTTGCCCTCCCGCACTCTCAACTCTCTTGTGTTTTGGCTGCTGGCCCCAACACACTGGAAATAGTGGTGTTCTGTTCGTGTCTCTATTAGTTACAGTAACCTCTGTTCTCCTGCTCATTTTTCTAAAGTAAACTGTGAAGAAACTCTGTTGTGTCAAATTCTCCGAATGAAATCACTGACTAATCTGATAATAAGTGTGAGCATTACAAGTGGTATTTAGACTAGACATTTGACTTGTTGGTGAATGTTGGTTTGTGGGATTTCATTTATTGGAAAGACGGCCACATTAGTTGTGGTCTTATGTTATTTCTCCAACATTTATGTGTGGTTTTTACTGTATTAGTTTCTACAGTATGCATCAGCTTTTTTTCCCTTCAGAAACTATTTTTGTAAGCAGCAGGTGCTCCACTCTTCAGCCATGACCTGTGGAAAACGGTGTTGCTTCCTAATATACCCACACATAGAAAGAACTAAGTCTACTGTTCTACATGGGGTTATTAAACATTACACATGAAAAAGAATGATTGTCTCTTAGCAACTTATGGAAAATTAGTTTTTCTTTTTACATTTCACCGTCATAGCATTCAATGCCTTGTTTTATAAATAGAAGACCTCAAAACCACTTATGTACCCATAAGCATAGTCAGCTGTTATTTGTTCTTATGTTATCTTGACTGTCCAAATTGTTTTGGGTTTTTTTGTGTCTGTGTGTGTTTGCAGAAACTGGCTGCTGGTGTGAACCAGTTTGCCTACACCTGCATACAGGATCATCCCATCTGGACCAACCAGCAGTTCTGGGAAGCCACTTTTTACAGCGAGGTCCAGAGCCAGATCCGAGCTCTGTACCTTAGTGCCCCAGATGAGAAAGAGGGCATCATGGCCAGATTAAAAGTGAGGATTATGATTAAATATTGTACAGGGATTTATATTCTCATAAAATCTGTTTAACCAGATTTACGTGTGTGTTGGTGAGCCTAGAAATATGAAATCTCTATTGCATCTCAGGATTTTTAGAGATTTTTGTGAATGAGATTATTATTGTTAATCATTTATTCATAAGTATGTTTTTCTTCTAAGTATTGTGTGTGTGGGATCCTTTTTATTGTCTTCTTTTGTAGTTACTTTGGAAGTAATTTGACAGGTCTCCATTTGCAACATTTTACTGATGGTGACGGCAACAAATAGCAAAATACAAAATCATAAATCAACTAAACACTTTTTTCTGCTCACTTATAAATTTAATTTAATAAAATTGCAGGTCTGTGTATAAAAAATGGTAATAATTTACTTCATTTAGATGTGAGCACCCGCAAGTCTATGCTTAAATGATGCCTTGGTTGTTTAATTTAAAGGAAGCTTTCTCCTGTAGCAGTTAGATTACAAAGGAATACCTTCCTGCCTTAACATACATTTCCTGTAAATTAAAAATGGTATCAAGTGGCTGCTGTAGACACCCGTTGAAAAATAATTTAAGGAAGAGCTTACTTTGGAATGATACGTTACTCTGGCACTGCTGCACTGCTGCACGTCTGCGTCGTTTCTGACAGATGCAAAAAAAGAAAAAAAGAATTGTGGATAATAAAATGACATGGATGCTTTTTGACCCAGTGTGTACACACCACCAACTCGCAAGAACGTATCGTCTCTGCTGCACCACAGGTTTGAATCATGACAAAATAATGGTGAAAATTGAGTTTAACGTTGACATCAAGAAATGCAGAAGAATTTCTGCACACAAATAAAATGCAGTGCCGACAGGCTGAAAAACTCTGTCTTCTTTTGGACTTCTTCTCCACTGTGCTTTCTGGTACTGCATGTAGCACTACACCAGAGGTGAATATAAAGGTGAGCTGTGCACCAGCTGTGCACGTTGGTCGAGACGGTGGCATCGTGCAGCACTGCAGTAGTACCAACCAGACTTAACAGACAAATCAGTGAATGAGAGTGTAATTCAATGCCCAAGGTGCTGAACAGAGAAGACAATAATTGCCTCGAAACTTAAATCTTATATAAATAACTAGACTTTAGTTAATGTAATACAGAGGCAAAGAGTTGCAGCACTGAAACAACTTGATTCAAACAGCAAATAAATTTGGAAAAATTGAGTTGAGGTTGTGAAAGACTTACCTATATATTGCTATATACATGCCTGGTTCATCCCATTATGGGTAGTAAAGCATATATGCAAATGTAATACCAGTTATGAGTAGTAAACGCATATGTGCAAAAATATCACAAGGATCATTCTTCAGCTGATTGTTGTTTACACCAGTCTTTCCAATTGTGCTATTATATGCATGCATTGTGTAATTTAAAATCCATCGTGGTGGTGCACATCGCTGAAATGTTGAAATTGGTGTCATTGTCCAAGCCAAGTAACAAATTATATGCCCTTAAAAAGAAAATGATTCTTTGGCTGAACTATTTCCTCTGTGGTGATGTTGCTCTGAACTTTCTAGGATCAGGACCTGGAACCTGCAGAGGGGGGAGATGAGCAGCAGACGGCCATGGACCTGGCAGCAGAACAGCTACGTTTGTGGCCCAGTCTGAACAAGGGGAAGCAGCAGGAGCTGGTGAAGAATGAAGAGAGCACAGTGTTCAGCCAGGCCATCCACTATGCAAGCCTCATGGTTTACCTGCTAGTGCCTTTAGACACCAGCAAGAACAAGCTGCTCCGTACTGCACCTGCTGCTGACTGGGAGAGTGGTAGCAACAGCATCGTCACAAACAGGTCAGGAGTGAACCGCAGTATGCTGTAGACTCGGGGACTTGACATGAGTTTTGTTCATGAGATACCCACGCTCCTGGATTTCAGACCCATTCTAAGTAACCGGTGTTGAAACAGTTTTCACAAACTCTTACTCTCCCCAACAATCAAACATTAGACGAGAACATATTTTTGGCCAGGTCAGTATTTCCAACGGTAGAACGATCATTTCTTTCCAGAAATAATCCTCAAGGTAAGGTTTAATGATTTGGGATTAAATGCACATCTCTTAATAAGGTGATGATAAGCATGTGGGTGGATGTGACATAACCCACTGTATACATGATACTCTCTAACTAAGCCAAATGCAATAGAGTGCTCATCCGTATCCGGCCCGTATCCATCCTGTTGGCTTTCATTGCTGCTGCACAAAACCAACTGAGGCTCATTGACTTCTGTTGGGGCGTGTAAAACCCTCAGAGTGTCTTTAATGGAGCTGCACTGCACCAAACAAACCAAAATAGAAGAGGAAGTGATTTTCTGTGGTCTTCAGTGACTGTGGAGAGAACATTTGGGGGAATATCCCTCATGTGTCTTTTCTTTGAGTTGAAAGGCAAAAGATGTTGTTACAAATTTTTTTTAGGCTTGTAAAATGAATTGAGTGAATGTATAGATAAATGAGTCCAGTTTGTTACCATAACTAAAAAACAATAAATGCTATCATCTCGTAACTTATCAGATTAAAAGCGCATATAATGAGGATGAACTGGTTAAAATCTGGTGAACTATGATGCAATTCAAAAAGCAACTAGTCCTTTCCAAAGCCTAGATCTGCTGGCTAATAAGGCCACTGCTGCTTGTACCTAAAACATCTCTTTGCAAATTTGATATTTTACATTTTTATTTGTTTGTGTCTCACAACACCCATTTTGATTTAATCTATTGACTTTTGTAGAACCAGTGGGAAGGTGGCATCACATTAAAGTGTGATACTGCAAATACCCAACAAACTCTGTAATAGGCCTCGACTATGGGATACATTCTAAAATGACGCAAAAAAAGATTGATTAAACGTTTGTCATTAGAGCTGACAGAGTGTGCTGCTTATCTTTGTTTTGAGTTGATCATTTTTGAGGACCACCACCCTGGCTAATTGGGTTTTCACTTGGCATAGTCTGTGTATCCTAAAATACCCATTGTCAGGTCTCAGGAATGACCTGTTTCAGTGCCTGTTGCTTTAAATGGAGAGGAGCACCACTTCACCATGGTTACTGGCCCTCTCGCGTGCACGGTGTGTGGTCTTGTTGCACAAAGTGCAGACTGGTTCAGTCAGTGTGTCTCAGAGAGCAAATTGAATTCCAGATATGGATGTCCAGGACATACGTCATTGAATTTTCAAATTAAATTTCAACAAGCACAAACACAGAATTCAGGGAATTCTTTTATCATGAAACCGCAACCACATTTAACTGTAAATGCGGGGGTGCAAAAAAATTTTTCGCAATATTGTTGGGCCCATTTAACGTAACTTAAGTCCTACGCCTCTAGTAAATTTCACTGAAATCCATCCATATCTCGATATCCTTGTAACAAACAAACTTGGTGGCGGTAATCATGAAGCATTTGCAGGTCCGTCTCTGTTGTGCCATATTTCTCAGAGACCGCATTCCGTATTGTCTTGATTGTGAACCTTTACACTTTCAGTCGTAACTTGTGCTGTCACGTGTGTTTTGCAGCATTGCTGGTAGCGTGGCAGAGAGCTTTGACACAGAAAGTGGCTTTGAGGACTCTGAGACCAGCGACGTAGCCAACTCTGTGGTAAGGTTTGTTGCTCGTTTCATTGACAAGGTGTGCACCGAGAGCGGGGTGACGCAGGACCACATCAAGAGTTTGCACAGTATGATTCCAGGTATAGTGTCCACTGAACATTGAATATTATGTTTCTACATTCATTTGTTTGTCAATTGGGGTTTCTGTGTATGCCTGCGCTCATGGACCCACCTTCTGTCCCACAGGCATCGTTGCTATGCAAATGGAGGCTCTGGAGGCGGTCCACAGGGAGAGCAGGAGGCTACCTCCCATTCAGAAGGTGAGTGTTGTTCTACGGCAGCCTGCTGGGAACACAAGTTCACCCATATTCTTACATTTATATGGTAGTTGTCAGATATCTTTGACTATAAAAGTGCTGAGAAACGTTGCAAATGTGTAGTGTTCCACTATTAGTGCTTATAAAAATTCCATGTTTAAATGTAAGAAACATTTTCATGAAGCTACACTTTACAGCTTTGTGTCCAGCACCGCCACCGTCTTTGCTCACGTCTTAAATCATATTTAATACCGCATAATTCAGTGTTTTCCTGGTTTTCTGCAACTATGCACAGAGCTGGTCTCATCCAGCAGTGTTTTCCAGTCACTTTTATATTTTACCAGTTGGTCTCTTGGACTACAGCGGGCTATACATCTGCCAGCTCTGGGTAATTCCTTTAACATACACTCATGCACACAGACAAACACCGTGCCATTACTGCCTTGGGAGCAACCTGGAAGTCATGGTGAGCAGTTTGGGTAGCTTCCATCCTGGACAGCTCCCTGCAAGTCGTTTGCCAAATACTACAAAGTGTGGAAGCAGCACTTACTCTGGATTTTTGATGGAATAGTAGTACATGGTAACAGCAGGAAGAATAACAATGAATGCATGTAAGACTCATCTCACGTTCTGCAGCAGTAATGAGGTACAGAGGGACTCCGTTTGGTCTCACTATCCATTCAAAGTTCAAGAATATTTTATTATAAGTTCTGCTCAAACTTCAAGTGATTGAATGATAATGTTTAGTTAGGTTTGTGACGTATCAAGTGAACATTTTGGAAAGCACAACCAGGTGAAACGGCACCCCACGCAGATTCCACCGTCATTGGAGCTAGTACAGTAGTAGAAGGTGGTTGAATTGATTTTGTTTCTAATAGATGAATAATATTCACTTCATTTAAGCAAAGACGTTGATTCACTAACTTAGGAGTGCATAGTGTATGAGGCGATGTGTCATACTAGTTGATATTCATTCTGAACAAAAACACTACTTACGAGATGATTACGAACAGGAGTGAAAACCATGTATATTATGGATTACTAAGATATCTTGGCACCTTTATAGTTTATTCTAAAATGATTGAATAACTTCAATTGCATAAAGGTATGAAATAGTAATATATATATGCTGCATTTTGAGATGCTCTGCTGTTTGTCTCAAATCCTTTTAGCTATGTTCAAGGCATATAGGTGGGTTATAAATTTATCATCTAAGCCTAGGTGCCTTTGTAGCTTTTACGTGCACACGCTATAGTCCCTGCGTATGATGCCTTATTAATGTGTCATCCCTTCAGCCTAAGATTCTACGCCCAGCGCTGCTTCCCGGAGAGGAGTTTGTGTCGGAGGGGTTGCGGGTGCTTCTGGACCCTGACGGCAGGGAGGAGGCCACAGCGGGCCTGCTGGGGGGCCCGCACATACTGCCAGCAGAGGGAGCCCTCTTTCTCACCACATACCGCATCATTTTCAAAGGCATCCCTCATGATCCACTGGGTAACTGTTTTAACCTGATGCAACTGCACTATATTTATAGTTACAATGAAAAATCCTTGTTGCTAATTTTCACAAATAATCTAAAGTATCCTCATATTTATCAATAAGTACCCATTTATTATATTGTGTTTACGACGAGCTTTAACTAGCGAGTCGTTTGCCGTTTCAGCACAAAAACTCAGTGGTTCAAACAGAATCACACTTCAGACTTTATTTCAATCACACATGAGTCTTGCCTCCAAATTTAAAATGACTTTATACCAATGTGTGTCCTTGAGAAAAGTTGAAAAGCAGGTGTTTGACTCTTGTGCACAGAGCAGGAGGACGCACAAAAAAAAAAAAACAACCCGGAGCTGTGATCCTTCCTCCTTCACGTGTTTGTTTGTTTTTGTTTTTTTAAAGACAAACTTCCCAGTAATGCATTCATTCACTAAACGTGTATAAAAGTCTACAACATCCGATGGAAGAGGAAAAAACGTCTGCATTTTAATGGTAGCGCACGCAGCGCACAGACCACAGCAGCACAGACTCAGTGCAGTCGGTGATGATTTATTTATTTATTTAAATCGCACCCTTTGACGATTATAAAATCACACAGTCAGATATCACGATTACAATTGCCATGCAATTCATTGTGCCGCGCTCGTCTATGCCCTATCGAGTTATCAGTGAGTTGCTACAGTAATCGTCACAATCGTGTGACACTGATGCATGGTCCTGTGTTTGTGTGTGTTCAGTCGGGGAGCAGGTAGTAATCAGGGCTTTTCCGGTGTCCACCCTGACCAAAGAGAAGAAGATCAGCATTCAGAACCAGCTCCAGCAGAACATGCAGGAAGGCCTGCAGCTACGTTCTTCATGCTTCCAGGTGAGCGCCACAGCACAGTGCGCTGTCACGATAATCCCTTAAGAACACATTCATCAAGGATAATGCTGTAGCATGTTTAGAAAACAAAAACAGTCGAGGAGTTTAATTTAAAATTTGGTCTCGATTGTAGGGATGCCATCCTTTATACATTTGTGATTAGTTTTCACACTTTGCCTCCCCTAATGACAGCAAATCCTGGACCATAGTGTTTAAAATATATGTATATATATTCGGCCTCCATACTTTTTTTGGAATAAAATCGGCCTCACATTTGCCCTCGACAAAAAATTTTCCGGCCTCCATACTTTTTGGCAGTTGCCCGTTTCGGTCTCCGCTCCACTTAGTCATTTGAAATCGTCACTCACCGACCTCCTGAAAAAAGGTTTAGACACAAACTTGGGAAATATATAAATATTTAAGGAGGCCAAAAAGTGTATAATTGGCTTACAAAAATAAAAATATTTTCATTATTACTATAGTATTAACAGTATTGTCATTATCTGCAAAAAAAAAAAGTAAAATGTCTTCAAAAGTGGATCTTTATTCTGAAC
>OMMV01164853.1:0-10389 GCA_900302635.1 Chatrabus melanurus
ATTCGCGACCTTGTTCTTTCGCTTAGCTCTTGACCATAGGTGAGGATAGGAATGCAAATCAACTGGTAAATTGAGAGCCTCCCCTTCTGGCTCAGGTCTTTCTTCACCACAACAGTCCAGTACAGCGTCCACAGGACCACAGTCAGAACACCAGTCTCTCTATCAAACTCACACTCCACCTTATCTCCACTTGTGAACAAGACCCTGAGATACTTGAATTCCTCCACTTGGGGCAATAAGTCTTCCCTGACCCAGAGGGGACAATCCACCCTTTTCCAACAGAAGACCATGGTCTCAGATTTGGAGGTGCTGATTCTCATCCCAGTCACTTCACACTCGGCCTCATACCTGCCCAGTGCAAAAATAGAGGTCACTGTCTAATGAAGCCAACAGAACCACATCATCCGCAAAAAGCAGAGATGCAATTCTGAGCTCACTAAACTGGACACCTTCCAATCCCTGACTCCATCTTGAAATCCTGTCAATGAAAATCACAAACAGGACTGGTGACAAGAGGCAGCCCTGGCAGAGTCCAACACCCACCAGGAACAGGTCTGATGAAATGCAGAGAATGTCCACACAGCTCCTACTTTGGTCATATAGAGACCGGATTGTGCATTGTAGTGGACATGGTACTCTATACTCCCTCAGCATCCCCCAGAGAACACCCTGGAGGACCCAGTTGTACGCCTTTTCCAAGTCCACAAAACACATGTAGACTGGTTGGCTATACTCCCAAGCCCCCATGAATGTCAGTGCGAATAAACACCCATAAATCCTACATAGTGCAGCTTTAACCTGTTTGGACCCTATCTTACACCTTGTGTAAAGTGTTACCCTCTGCACAAGTGTTATTGGCAGTTTCCACCTGACTGAGTTGTCATTTTTACACCCATTAATACAGTACAATATTCAGATACACCTTACATAGATGGGTTCATGACACCCATACACTGTGCTTGTACACATAGGGATGCATATTAGTGCTCATATTGTCCCTGTTCACTCATCAAACTAAAACGAAACTGAATTGCAAATAGAAATTAACAACAAAATAAAAGTAAAAACTAATGGAAAAACAGGGCAGCACGGTGGCTTAGTGGTTAGCACTGTTGCCTCACAGCTAGAAGGTTCCAGGTTCGCTTCTGACCTGGTCCTTTCTAGAGTTTGCATGTTCTTTCTGTGTTCGTGTGGATTCCCTCCGGGTGCTCTGGCTTCCTCCCACTTCCAAAGACATGCAGGTTAAGTGAATTGGGTGACTCTAAATTGACTGTGCATGAGAGAGAATGTGAATGTGTTTGTCTATATGTGGCCCTGCGGTGGACTGGCGGCCTGTCCAGGTTGTACCCTGCCTCTCACTCAATGACCGTTGGGATAGGCTCCAGCCCACCCATGACCCTTAATTGGAATAAGCGGGTATAGCAAATGAATGAATAATTGAAAAACACAAAACTTTAATAACTCTGTTTTGTTCCATGCTTTCGCACTGGCTTTCTTCCTCCCTGGGTTTGTAGGCCATGGGAGGGTCCAGGAGCAGTGGAGGAAAGGGGGTGGGGGTGCGCAGGTCTGGTGTCGGAGCATACGCTGGTGCCCCTGCATGTTGCCACAACCATCACACAACAGAACCGCCACAGGTCCTGGATGCTAATCACCCAGGCAGACAACCAGTCCATCCGCACCTCTCAACCATCTACCTGCCACAGCCAGGTGAAACGTGGGCGTCCCCTTGGCCTTCTTCAGCCACTGTGGCCCTTAACACTGAGGCACCTGCGTGCTGGATCATGCCCAGAGAAACGCGCCACATATGCAAAATGCCATAGCTCATGCTCTCTCACAATGCAAGAGATACTCCTCATCTGAGTCTCCCTAAAGGCTGGTATCTCACGGAGCGGAGAATGCTGACGAACATTTCTATTTTTGGATTCGCCGCTTTTCTGATGAATGTTGGCGAAAATCAGGGTTCACCTCTGCCATGAGCGGCATTTTTCTGTCAGGAAGAAGCCCGACGTGTTGCTGCCCTTGAGGTAAGAATCGCTCTCTCTGGCTGCTGCTGCAGCTATTGCTAGATTTCACTACGTGGCGAACCAAAAAGAACTTTAGCAACACGTTTTACAACCGTTTTCAAATGCTTACGACTGTTTTGCAAACGTTTGCAACTGTTTGCAGAAAAATACATTCGCAAAGAAATTTTGGACATGTTCAAAATTTCTGTGCAACAACAAAAACTGTTTGCGACCCTAAAAATTGCTTGAGAACTGTTTTGCAATCTTTTACGAACCCTGACGAAACCCAAAAATCATAACGTGAGATATGGGCTTTAGTAACCATCCATTTAACACGAAGTAATTCCAGTGATACCCAAGGATCCTCTGAAGAGATGTAGTACCAAAGACATCCAGTCATCAAGCACACCACTCTTAAAGGCAATGACAGATGACACTCTGATTGGTTTAATTCATGCTGTGCTCAAAACACACTCATGACTGGTGAAGTAACTAAATACAACCCCTTTGCACCCTAATCCTTACTTTCTGCTCAGATTATGTACCGTATAAATAGTAAAGTAAAGATGGACACACCCCAAATATACACGCGTTGCTGTGCGCTATAAATTGTTAAGATAGAGCCGTTTGATTTTGGACGAACTTACCAGGTTTTACAATGCATCATTTTCATGCACTTACCTAAAAAAGTCTCCTTTTTGAAAATGTTCTCATCAACAAACGTAAACAGAGGATATCCTGATGCATCACTGTTGTCGGTGATGGCCACCCCATCTGCAGCTTTGCCCTACAGCACAAAACGAAAAACTGTTGATCGTTTTTACAAAATAGGCTCACTGGTTTATAAAATGTTAGGATGTTAATTTAATGTTAGGATAAATGTTAAATGTTAGGATGCTCAACAAGTCATTGTATCTTATGGAAGCAAAAATAATCTGATGAATCCTTAAAAAAAACATTTTAATATCTCTGAGAAATAGCCTGTTTCCTTGTCCGCCACTTTATTTGAAAGGGAGCTGCTGCGTGCCACGCCCTCTTCAAACAGACAGAGGGCATGTCTTCTGTCTCCCAGAGACATTGCGGGTGTGTCGCACAGAGCAAGCAGCAGTCCAGATAGGGACTTGTGTTACATATGTCACAAAACTCTAAAACGAGCTGGTTCAGGCCGAAGCTTTGCTTAAGGCCCATTCACACTATAACGTTTATCCCAGCGTTTGATGAACGCAGGGCAAAGCCGAGAAAATTGGCCAAACATCAGCATAAATCATTTTTCCAGAGTTTGGTAGTGAACCTCTAACGCAGCTTGGCGTTCCACAACATGGCGCTAGCGGAGGCTAGCGGAGGCTAGCGGAGGCGGCCGTTAGCCAGCGCACCATTAGACCAAGCGGGACTTTTGCCAACGTGGCAACGTGTGGGAGAGGGGGACAACCCACCACTGTCCAGTGATTCTAAGCATGCAGGGCGAAGCAGCACCCAAATGTTAGCCAGCGTAGATGATTGCACCAGTAACTTAGGCTAGCAGAGGGAACTTGATCGTAGCGGAGATTAACTTTCTCTAACGGTCTCCAATGTAGCCAGAGGTACGTCGGCAAATGCAGAGAAAGTTTAAACATGTTGAAAATTTTTGGACACGGCCGACATTCATCAAATTCATCAAGTTTGCAAATACGTTCGTCTACACTGGCCCAAACGTCTAGGTGAGGTTGCGCTTTAGGGACTTTGAGCATGTGTAAGATGAAATCCAACTATATTTAACCATAAATGGTAGATTAAAAACAAATTTGGTACAATATAGACTTTTCTCCCTCTGCTGTGAAGAGCCTCGGCAGGTACCCTGTAAAACGCAATGAGTGAACAAACAGATAGACGGATTAGTCCAACCCGATTGTCAACATGGTAACTCAAAAACAATAAACACTATCATCTTGTATTGCAACAAATTAGAAGGGCATTTAATGAGGACAAACACATTAATATTTGGTGAACTTTGATGCACCATATCAATCCAAAAACCAACTTTGTTTGCCTATGTAATATCCCATAGACATGTCTGCCACCTGCTGGATGTTTAGTGGATGCTGGATTGATGATAAATTAGGAGCAGGTGTGGTTGTGAGTGAGCGAGTCAACTGTTTCCACACAGAAATTGAATAATCAGAGAAATACACTCTTATTTTCTGATTGTTTTGCAGCAGTTATATTCTAACATTCAAATAGCACTCATTAGTCCACACAACCCTGCAGAAAGGATTGTGTATGAATGTAGCCGAAGCAGGCTTCTTTCTTCTCTTTCTCTGTTTCTCTCAACATATCTGTGGTTTTGAAGTTACATGCAGCTTGAAAGGAGCTTATTTGTGAGTTATTTTATTTGCAAGGCCTAGATCTGAGGACCACCAAGCCCATCACTGCTTTCCATCTCATGAAACTTAAAGTGACACTCACGCACCAATCCAAGCACGTTCGTGCAACATGTTGGCCTACACATCACATGCAATTCAGGGGTTTCAATATCTCTCCCAAGGACAATTCTAACACAGATGAGAATTGTTAGGGATCAAACCACTGCCACTTTAGTTACTACTGTATAAAGCAGAAGTCCTTGGCTTTTTGTCTGTTGACCCTATTTGAACTTTATAGTTTTTATCTACTGTTATTGAAGAGTAGACCAAAGCTTCATGTACTGCCACAGATGACCAAGTCCAATCAAATGGTTGTACCTGTGTGCCGTATCACAAAGTACCAATAGCTAACTTTAAAAACAGTAAAAGCTCATTCAGTGCTGTTGATAACACATATTTATACAAATGTGTACATGTACATATTGCGGTAAAACCTGAGATGCAAAATCTGTTTAAAAACAAACGCTGCAAAATAACTTTAGGTTGCAGATCAAGTCAGATCTGGGAGCATACGCTGGTGTCACGCGTCGCTGTATCCATAACACCACAGAATTGTCTTGGGTCCTGAATGGAAACCGCCCAGGCAGACGTAACCATCTACCTGCCACAGCCAGGTGAAACGTGGGCATCCCCTTGGCCTTCTCCAGCCACTGGGGTCCTCAACACTGAGGCACCAGTGTGCTGGATCATGCCCAGTGAAATGCGCCACATGGCCAGAATGTCATAGATGACGATAATTCACAATGCAAGAGATACTCCTCATCTGAGCCTCCCCAAGTAACTTTTCATTTGACACAAGGTCATTCCAGGTACCCAAGGATCCTCTAAAGAGACCAAGTTCCAAAGACATCCAGTCGTCACCTTAGGTTAACATCCAATTCTCACAACCATACAGTAAAACAGAAAGCACCAGAACCGTAAAGACCTTCGTTCTCCTGCAAATGCATTAGCATCGCCAAACTCCTTTGTCCACTGACCTCATGACTCCTTAAGCTCTTCCCAGACATCTCCCGATCTCAAACGCTGACAACCCAGACACATGAATGTCACTGCTGAGCTAAATGAATGTCTCTACAAGTTCATCACTTTCATCGTGTACAGATACACTTCTGATGGTCGAGTCCATGAAGTTATTGAAAGCCTGGATCTTAGTCTTGATCCAGGACAATTGCAACCGCAGATACACCGACTCCTCACTCATATCAGCTTCTCAAGTGCTGCAATCAGGGCATTCATTGATTCTGCAGCAATCAAACACATTGTCTGAGTCCCAAGCAGTAACACACCTACGCTACAGAATCACTGGGTCACAGGAGGAGATTGGAGCCTTTAATAAAAGCACGTGAACTTTAACGTCCATATGCTGTTCCATTTGTCATGTGGTTTGTCGCATACACAGGAAGTATGGTTATTTCCCATGGATAAGGTTCTGTTAAAAAGATAGTTAGTGAGGGTAACTGTTGGAAGGTGATGGTCTAGAGGTTAAAGCAGTGGGCTTAAGACCAGCAGATTCTCGGTTTAAATCCCTGTCAGACGAGAAAATCACTAAAGGCCCTTGAGCAAGGTCCTTAATCCCCAACTTGCTCCCAGTGTGCAGTTGAGTGCTTTGCATAGCAGCCTGCTGACATCGGTGTATGGGTGAATTTGAGGCATCATTGTAAAGCGCTTACAGCATCTGCTTCGGATGGAAAAGCGCTATATAAATGCAGTCCATTTAGTGACAGCAAATAACATTATTTTAACACCCATTGGTCTATAAATTTGTCTGACCCAGAGTCAGTTCTCACTGAAATCAGTAGATTTCCTTCATATTTGCAATGATGTTAGTACCAACCCCTGGCGTGGTCTTCATATCAAAAGTTGGATAGACGGCATTCTGACAGTTGGGTCACTGAAAGATAATGTAGGTTATTCCACATGTCGGTCATTTTGAGATATTGGCTCTAAAATTCAGAAAAAAACATAAAAACAATGCAAATTTTACTGGAAATGACAAATTTTAGGTGTCAAAGAAAGTGAATACCAGTCATCTATCTATCTATCTATCGAGCTATCAATCGATCTAAGATAGATCGATTGATAGCTCGATAGATAGATAGATAGATAGATAGATAGATAGATAGATACTATCTTTTTACTGCTGCTTCAGTAAATTATATATCATTTAAAGATTATGATACAGTATTGGCAATATCACACTAACATTATGCCAAAACTGTTGATTTTGTGGGGTGGCCCACTTTACCTCTCAGCAGCTCAGCTTTATGGACATCAGGATTTTTCAGCTCTTTGGTCAAAACTTCAACAAACATTTGGTGGATTTCCTTCATAACGGTTATGATGTTATTACCAATCCCTGCCGCAATGTGCCTCATAATGAAGCTATTTTAAAAGTAGGAAACACTGCTGATCTATCACAATAAATCCTTCAAATTTTATACTGCAAAATTTTATGTGGATATTTAGCAGCTCATACTGGTTGAAGGATACAAACCAGACCTGATTTGACTTGCTCTGACCTCAAATTGAGTTGCTCTGTAACCATCCTGTGTAGGCTTTTTTTTTTTTGCCATAATAAAAGTTGAATGAGGGCATTCCAACAGTAAGTGGGCTGTCCATGCTTCATCCAACAGTGTGGGCAGATGACCTATCCACCTCAAAGTCAACAATGAGCTAACGGAGGGCTGGATCAGCTGTGGGAAGATCACAAACATAGACTGTGGTGTTCTGTTGAGTCAAAGCTCTGCTAATTTTTTCCACCAAAGCAAGACAAGGTTAACACACAAGTAACAAACATGCCAAAAATACAGTTAGCATGCACCCCAGGGTCAGAGTTCAGGTTGCGAGTTCACTTAGGAGGCAAAAGGTCAAAGTTTGATAACTACCGCAATCTGTCTAAAAGCAAAAGTTAAAAAATGTGATATAATGAGATAAGGCAGAATACATATTAAAATATATATATATATAAAAGGATATCACAGTCAACTGTGGGCATTCTTTAAAATGAGTTCTAAAAGAATTGACAATTACAGTACAAAAAGGCTATTCAGTAAATTTGAATTAAAAAAAAAAAAAGAAGTAAACAATGCCTCAGATTCAGACTGTCTGAGGTGCTCAGACAGATATACCTAATCTGAGGGGTTATATATAAGCATTGGGTCCAAATATTGACATTACCCCTGTGAACTTGACTTTTAACTGATTTTTCTCAAAATCAAGTCACTTTGTCCTTGGTTGACCTTCAATCATTCCACCAAGTTTGGCCCAAATTGAATCAAAACTCTTTGAGTTATTTTTTTCACACACGGATAGACACACAGCACAGAACACAATACCCCTTCATTCGCTATCACTGTGCACAGGTCTAATAAGAACAGAGGCTTAATGTCTGTGGGTGTTTGTGTGATGTCGTGCACCTGCAGAGAGATCCTGTAGTCCTTTCCAGGTTGGAGTCTGTTGATATCGTTGTCCCATAGTTCCTGCACCATGGCCGATAGTTCTCTGTCACTCTCAATCATGATACGACTGCTCGGTTGTGTGCTTGGTCCCACAGTGGATGAGTTGTGAATGGTTTGGTCTAAGTCCTTCTGTGACTGGAGAGGAGCCATTAATGGAGCTTCTGCTAGGCTATGTGTAACTTACAAAAATGTAATACATTAAACAGGGAACTACAGAGGTGAACAGCAAAAAAACAATTCATTACTCGAATACAATTATGGGACATTGGTCCTTTTTCACATACAGTATGCAGTATGTGTTTATTTCACATATTAGAAGACATAATTTTTATAAGCACATATAACACTCAGTTATGGTACGTGACTCTTGGAACGTCATTTCTCTGGTGTGGAAGGAGCCTGAGTTGGTGCGGGAGGCTGAGCGATACCAACTAGAAATAGTTGTGCTCACCTCTATGCACAGCATGGGCTCTGGAAGCAATCTTCTGCAGAGGGGCTGGACTCTCTCTTTCTACGGAGTTGTCCAGGGTGAGAGGCACCAGGTGGGTGTGGGGATGCTCACAAGTCCCCAGTTGAATGCTGTTATTTTGTAGTTTTCCCCAGTGAACGAGAGGGCTGCCCCAATGTGACTTTGAGTCGCAGAGAGGAATCTGACTGTTGTTTGTGCATATGCACCAAATGACAGTTCAGAGTACCCAGCCTTCTTGGAGACTGTTAGTGGGATCCTGGAAAAGGTCCTTGCTGGGGACTCCTTAGTTCCACTGGGGGACTACAATGCTTATGTTGGCAGTGATGGTGAAACTTGGACGGGAGTGATTGGGATGAATGGCCCCCCCTGATCTGAACCCGAGTGGAGTATTGTTTCTAGACTTCTGTATTGGTCATGGATTGTCCATCACAAAGACCTTGTTTGAGCACAAGGGTGTTCATAAGTACACTTGGTACAAGAGCACCCTTGGTCAAAAGTTGATGATCAATTTTGTAATCAGACCAGCGACCATGTGTCTTGGACACTTGCGTGAAGAGAGGGGCGGAGCTGTCAACTGATAATCACCTTGCAATGAGTAGGGTCAGATAGTGGGGTAAGCCACGAACCAACCGGGAAGGCCTCAATGCATTATGAGTGTTTTCTGGGAATGTTTGTTGGAAGAATCTATCCAGATGGCCTTCAACTTACACCTCCAAAGGAACTTCTCCTATATCCCGAGGGAGGTCAGGGACATGGAATCGAAGTGCTCCATGTTCAAGGCCTACATTGTTGAGGTGGCTGCTTTGAGTTGTGGCCAGACACTTGTTATGGCGCAACCCAAGAATCCGCTGGTGAACACTTGCAGTGAGGGAAGCCGCCGGGCTGAAGAAGGAGGCTTTTGGGGCTAGTTGGCACAGAGGTCTCCGGAATTAGCTGACGAGTACTGGTAGGCGAGAAGGACTGCAGCCTCAGTGGTTTGGGTAACTCAGGAAAGGAAGGCAGTTCTTAGCTCAGGCTGTTTTCAGCAAGGGTGGAGAGCTGCTTACCTGGATTGGGAATATCATCAGGCGAAAGAAGGAACACTTTGAGGATCGAATCAACCCTACCAACATGCTCTCCTTAGAGAAGGCAGGGATGGAAGACTCAGGTTGATCTGGTGCCATCTCCCTGGCAAAAGTCACTACGGTAGTTAAAAAATGCCTCGGTGGCAAGCCACCAGGAGTGGACGAGATTCGCCCTAAGATGCTGAAGTCTCTGGATGTTATTGGGCTGTCATAGCTGACACACCTATACAATGTTGCATGGAAGTCTCGGAGAGTACCTCTGGATTGGCAAATTGGGGTGGTGATTCCCATCTTTAAAAAAGGGGACTGGAGAGTATGTTCCAATTATAGAGGAATCACACAACTCAGCCTTCCTGGGAAAGCCTATGCCAGGGTACTAGAGAGAAGACTTAGACCAATAGTAAATCCTCGGATTCAGGAGGAACAATGTGGGTTCCATCCTGGTCATGGAACGGTGGACCAGCTCTTTACCCTTGCACAGATAGTAGAGGGGGCTTGGGAGTATGCCAGACCAGTCTACAAGTGTTTTTTGGACTTGGAAAAGGCGTACAACTGGGTCCCCCGAGGTGTGCTGTAGGGGGTGCTGCGGGAATATGGGGTACCGGGACCACTACATGATGTGATCCGGTCTCTATACGACCAACGTAGGAGCTGTTTCTGTATTTTTGGCATCACATCAGACCTGTTCCCGATGAGTGTTGGACTCCACCAGGGCTGCCCCTTGTCACCAGTCCTGTTTGTGATTTTCATATACAGGATTTCAAGGCGCAGTCAAGGATTAGAGGGTGTCCAGTTTGGTGACCTCAGAATTAAATCTCTGCTTTTTGCAGATGATGTGGTTCTATTAGCTTCATCAGACAGTGACCTCCGATGTGCACTGGGGCCAAGTGTGAAGCTTCAGGTATGAGAATCAGCACCTCCAATTCTGAGACCATGGTCTTTTGTCGAAAAGGGTGGATTGTCCCCTCTGGGCCAGAGGAGAGTTATTGCCTCAAG